>VWZT01005624.1:158577-189712 GCA_013397055.1 Pachycephala philippinensis | reverse complement strand
AAGAATGCAGGAAGATCTGGATTACTTCTGTCTCATCTTCCTCTGGGTCCCCTCGGCAGGCCTCTGTCTCCTGCTCCTCCAGCTCCTGGCCACCACCATCGTGGTGTTTCGACTTAAGGCTCACCACAGCCCCCTCTAGGTTCATCTCTGGCCTGAAACCACAGCCCTGTCCCTCAGGGAGACAGATGGATGTTCTGGCTGCTTTGGGAGGCATGGGATAACCAGGACACGGTCAATGCAAGAGAAGGATCCCTGTTATCTTGTTGGATATCTTCCAACAAATCATCTCCACACTTCCAGAGTGACCTTCCCCTCCCACTCCAGCTCTTTCCAATGATTTTGTACAAAGGAGGTGCAATGATCTGACTGCAGCATCAGGGCTTCTTTCCCAACAAAAGGCCACACATTATGCATGGGAAGCATTGCCTTGAAAACATATTTTCTCTATCCAGTGTCGTTGTATGTGGCATGTGACACACACCAAAATTAAATGTATAACCATTGAACAGAAAGCTGTCCAGAAAACTGAGCAAAAGCATTTCTCTGTATTTTTCAATCCCTGTTAACTTTTGTTATTCTTCCTAATTAAATTACTATGTCATGACCCAGAGATTAATTACTTATTGCCTGTTCTACTGCTTGGGAGCCTAGAGAGGACAATCATGTGGGGAGAAACAGGACATGGGTATTTAAATTCTAAAAAGCATTTTAATATGATGAACACATGCACAACAAAGTCCTCACTACTGCATGGAATCCTAATGCAGGATAAACAGAGAAAAATAAAACCCCAAGCAATGAAAAAGACATCTATTTGGGCATTAACTGACATTACTAATAGTGATGCTCCACCATGCAGCACTGCACTAAGACCCCAGACCTGAAGCAATATTCATCCAGGGAGATTCTTGCCGTGAAGAACTGGAAGTAGGAAGTCTTTGGGTTTGTGTTTTTTGGTCATTTTGTAGCGTTTCCTTGTTGGTGCTCTTTCTGCAGTCTTTCATTTGCACAGGAAATCAACATCTAGAAAAAGAATCACAACACTGACAGTGGTAATTAACCCCCTGAACACAGCTCCAAATCCACTGCACAGTGCAATCTTCCCATTTTTGACCTCTAGTACCACTGTAACAGATACGAGTTAGCATAAGCCTGTAAGAGAAGGGAGTTGAAAAGCAAATCCAGCTCTCCAGCTGTGGATTTTCTGTGAAATCCTACACGTTCATGGATCACTGTCCCTCCCAAGATACCTGGGGGTAAAACTTGTCCTTCTCTCTCTTCTTACACAATTTTTTCTATCTCTGAGCTCCTTACATTTTAGTATGTTTCACAAATATACCCAATACGCTGCACTGAACTGCTCTGATTCCACCTTTGCTGCAAAAGCAGCACAATCCTCTCTGCAGAAGGTCAGAAGGCTGAGGGGGCCAGAACAGCTTGGGGCAAACACTAAAACAAACCCTTTTGTAATCACTGCTCCAGCTTCTCACTGAATACCCCAAAAATTACCGACTTCACCACAGAACCCTCCAGCAGAGGCAGTGACCCAGCACAGCTCTCCAAAGCAACACTGACTTTGCTTTGCAAGCTCTTCCTTCCACACAGCCCCTTGATCAGCTCATGTTCCAGCTCAGCTCAGCTCAGCTCAGCTGCACCTTGGATTTAAACCTATGCCTCTAAAGAGCCTGTAAAGTTTTCCATTGACAGCTAGAGCTGAGGAACAATATTCTTTATAATCCACTTACAATCTGGATTTTCTTTAGAAGACCTTTGCACCCCTACTAATAAGGCACCAGTAGAAGGCAAAACCAAAACCACACCTTTTGCACTGAAATGTTAAGAAGCAATTGCAAATATCAGTGCAGCAGTGAGAAGGGAAGTGCCAAGAGCAACTCTAGCCCTGCATGTATACACCTCTAGCAAATCATGCAAGTTCAGAGCAGACTGCCTGGGTTTGTGGTTGAGTGGCAATGTCTGGACAAGGAGCCCGGACTGCTGCTTGCACTAATAAAAGGAGGAGGACTGGCTGAGCTGGAGTGCAGAGAAGCAGGTCAAGGGTGCTTGTTTGTGCATGCAGGAAGCTGTTGTTGGACAGGCCCTACAGTTCTGCCAGCTTTTTGCCTACAGGACATGGAAGAAGTTCTAGTTCCACAAAAAAGGAGACTAAGCAGGGTGCAGAGGCAAAGGCTGGAAGCTGTTACAGGCCGACACAAGGCAAACTGGAGCCTGGCATACAGAATGACTTTCAAAGAGGAGCAGAAGGAATACATTTGCTCAGAGGTTGATGGTTACCTAATTGCACACTTGCTCCAAAGTAATAATGCAGTAGCTCAAAACTCTCAGAAGCTAAAGATGGGCTAAAGACAAACAACCCAGGAGTTAACGCTTAATGGTGGGGAGAGCAAGAGCTGTTGAACAATTTAAGCATAACCTCAACTAATAAAGGAAAAAAGAGGACAAGATGGTCACTGAAAGCCTATGAAGATGATGCAGGCATCAGATGCCCCCAAAACACAGAGCATCCAGAATTTGTTGACAGATCCCTGCTTCTACCCCATCCACAGCTTCACTTACTCAGTGACCTTTTCTGAGTGAGAAAGGATTTTGATAAATAAGCTCCAGACACAAATACAGCCAAGATGACCCCACCACAGCCAGTAACTGGACTGGTCAGTTAAAGTCACTTTGTCTGTCCAAGCCTGTATTTGACAGACGACCTGCCACAGGGAAGGCACCTAAGCTCCACCCAGACTCCTCAGACTAATTCTGTGGTGCATTTTGTGCAAGTGCTCAGAAGCCACTCCTGGAACCATACCCTTGATGCTGCTTCTGCAGCATTTAACACAGAAAAGCAAATTAAGGCAAGGAAAAAAAGTACAGAAACCTGTGGAAGAACAGTAAACAGGCAGTGAAACACAACCTTCCTGTAAGTAGGTTTCTTCCTTCTGATTCATCTGACATCAAATCTGTTTGACACGCAGGGTCAGCACAACTATCCATCACCAGGTTCCCATCCTGAGCTGTGCTGAATAAATTGAATACGTGTAAATTTTTGTCATGGGAGATCAATCACATCTGTTTGTGTTCCGCATTCCTGGAAACCTCCCATGCAACTTAGAAACCTTGGAAAATACTCTCAGTTCTGAGAGGAAAGAATTGTCAGTAAAAATAGCTATGTTCATATATTTATTTCCTCTCCCCATGGGCAAATGTCTCATGGATGATGCTCAAGACTTGAATGGAGCATTCAAGGTGCATTATTTGCATTATTTGAATTTCCCCATCCCCTTGCTTCCTTAGCCAAAATAAAGGAAAAGTCACAGCCATAACCTGACAGTAAGGAGGAGGAAACCAACAGCAGTGTCACCAGGTCTGAAAATAAACACGAGGCAGAGGAAATGCAGCAGAAAAGGGGATCTCTTTTTCAAAGGCTGAACTCAGGGAAGGTTTGCTCACTGCAGCCCAGGTCACAGCACTCACCAGCTTCTGAGTCTGAGCCAAAGCACTGAGTCTTTGTTCCAGTCTGCACTGCTGTTTTAAAACACCCTCCAGAAAGTGAAAAGTTCTGAAGTGGAATAGGAACTGGACGCTTCCAGGGCTTTTGCATTTGAATACACAGATACAGCTGTCCTGTAAAAATTAGTACAAGTTAGTGTGATCCAAAACACCAGCTCGTACATATAGGCCCAGCAGGACTCAGTAAGAGCTTATAGGAGGCTGTAAACAACTCCAGTGTCCGTATTTCTCTGCAGGACTGCTAACTTAATGCAAACTTGAAGTCACAGAGAAAATATTAAGTCACTCTCATCTCAGATATATACATTTTTGTAAATCACTCTTCCTTTTTGCATATTAAGACTAGAATTAAATTCAGAGTAGTGATGTAACACCACATTACAGCCGTACTGACTACAAATCACTGCTGCCACTTTTTTTTTCTCCTCAAAGCTTCTTTTCCTATTTCTCTTATTCACAAAAGGAAAAGAGCAAGAGTTGGGATGGATTAAAGAGCATGATATCCCTCCCTGACCAAGAGACAAATCAACCTCTGAAGTGATACGCACAGAAAGAAAAACTGTATGTTACAGTGGGCAAACAAACCTTGCAAGGAAAATCTAACCCAAACTTACTGCCTTTAACTTGGCGAGCTGGCTCCGAGTGATAAGTACCTTCAACCTTGAATTTTAGCAGCAGCCATCCTGTAAAGTGTCAAGAAGAAAGATTCAAAGCAACAGGATGGAGACAGGTCTAAGCCAAAAGGGATCAGCAGCTCTGACTCATTACTGGTAACACACAGCATCCACTTCAGCTTCTCCACAAATTAATTAACCTCACAGAAAGAAGACTGGAATCAATACAGCGTTTCCACAGACGAACACTGATTTTAGGAGGAAAGATTGTTAGTTCATCCATGTCTAGTTGCAATGTGCAGTGCTGAGGTCACAGCAGGAAAAGACTTAATTACAAAATACTTCAGAGAGCAGCTGAACATTGAGAGTACTAACAGGAGGTGAGGACATGAACTTTGTGTTAATGACAGCCAAAAATGAACAATACCTTTGAAGTTTAAAAAGGTTATGTACTACTTTCATTTTCTACTCTTTTTAAGTGTTGATAATGCTTTATAACACAAGTCAGACTTGAAACCCACAAAAACACATTGCAATATATTTCCTACTTAAGGCATTTACAAAAATTAAAACTCAAGTCTATTAATAGACATTGAACTAACACTACAAACAAGCTGCTGCTACAAAAATCAAGTTTATAAACATCCATTACTTTCAGAGCACCCATAAGTTAAACTTTATATAAGCATGGTCAAAAAATTCTTGGCTTGATGTCCATCCACACCCTTAACTGGTGCACTTGCTGCCACAGAGCTGTTCTGACAGAGTTTGCAAAGGCGAGAAGCACCAGCTGCAAACCCAGCACATTCCAAGGAGTGACACGGTGATCTGCATACAGATACAAACATGCTGAATGTCTTTACTCCCATCCTGCAGCACTAAAAGACTCTTGGGGCACACAGGGCTAGTTCAGGCACTAGTTAAAGGCTTCACAATCTGGTCCAAAAGTGTAATGGAAACAGATCTCAGATACCACTGCAGCTTCAAAATCAAATACTTTTTTTACTATGGATATTCCCACCCCCTGTTACAGACAATGCACATCAGGTGCCAACTATATCTTAAGTATGGAAACCACAGAGTTTTATTCACTTCTCCCCTGCGAGCACTTTCTCCAGCTACCAGAAGCATATCAGGCAGTAGCAGGAGAGAACCCACATCACTTCACGGGGCAAACTGGATTATCTGTGCCAATCAAACTGCAGAAGTGCTTCCCAAATGCCCAGCACAGGCTCCTGTTAGGGTGAGCACGCAGGCTCTCAATGCTGAACCGGGAGCATCATCTGTTGGTGGAGCTGCGCAACTGCAGGCAACGACTTTTAAGTCAACGTACAGGCAGATAGGAAAAGAATGGCAATGACCTGGTGAAAATAGCTGAGTTTTTGAATTAGCTATGGATCTATAACATGCACTAGTGAAGGTGATATTTAATACCTAAGGTGAATTTGTATCTTATTTCCATTTAATAACTGTTCCATTCTTGGACTCTTATGTGATCAACATTTACTGGTGTTCACAGCAGTGCCAAAACACCATCAGTGTAACAGAGAAGGATGCAGCACTCATACTTCAGGCTGGTTGTGTGGGAGTTTGTTATTATTGGTTGGGTTTGCTGGGTTTTTAATTACTTCATATGCCACTCCATATAGATCCAAAGCATTAAGCAATTCCAGTCAGAAGAAAATATTAAAAGCAATTTCAGCAAGACTAGGAAACCTACATGGAAAATAATATCCTCACCCGTTTATTGTTGATTTCACCACTTGGTAACGCGGCTGTTTGGAACTCAGTGTGAATACAATGTAGGTTTTGCAGAAAATCACACACCTGTATTTTTTCACATGTATCAAACACATCTGAAGTTTAAAATTTGTGTGCCTTGACTCGCTCCTCATTTTATAATGTCTCTGTAGGTTTGTCCATTGTCACTGATCCGATAAGAGTCCAACTCAGTCTCTCCAGTCAGGTGACAGACAAATTCAAAAGGTGTAGATTTCCCAAAGACGGTCTTCTCTGTAGTGCATTGTGCTAGTGCATTCAACCAGTGTGTCAAGTGTTCAACCAGACAAGCTTGGGGTTGGTTGGTTGTTGTTTTTTAACTACACAATACAGAAATATAATTTTACATGTAGCTCTGCATGCCTTATGGCTGCTTGCCCTACTATAGGACAGTGCAATAAATACAAATATATGCACACTAAAAAAGATTTAACTGCCGTGATCTACGTCTCCTTTATGAGTACAAATTTACCTAGTCAACAATATGACAAATTGAGCAGAAAAAGTGGCAATGGCAGTAATATTCTACTACAAAAACAAGGCTAGAAGCAAAGTGTTCTCAAGCTACAGAAAACTTGCTACCTCCTAATATATGATGTAGGGCCCAGTTCTGCCAAGTGCAGAGTCATGATCAGTAGATTGCATCAGAACATGCTTTCCCCCCATTTAACAATGAATACTTCTACAATTTATTTGGTTTTGATAACTGTTTATAAATAGCACACTATAATGACTATTAAACTATACAGCAACATGACATTTATAGCCTAATCCTGAATACAAAGTTCAAAGAACATGACTACAAAGGCCAGAGAGCAAATGTCGTCCACTAAAAGCAATTCCACTTCAGAATTTATTGAATGTTCTCTTACACAAACACTTCTCGATCGTGAAAACCAGAGGAACAGGATTTCCTATTCCCTCTCTGCCCCAGAAGTAGTTTAGCCACACATCACCCTTATAAATTAGTGATGGATTTGAACAGGTAGCCCCTTGGGGCTATATATTTTATATACTTTATATATATGCACATTTACTTTGAATTCTATGTAAAAGTTGAAAAAATGTTTGAAAGAAAAACTCAGAATATATCACAGCATTTTCAGCAAAAAAAATACAAATTAGTTTTATAATGACTATTCAATTTATCAAACCTTTTTTTTTCTGAAGTATTTACCTTTAATTATGTACACATTACAGGAAATAAAACTTTGTCCACAAACATTCTCTAGGATGACAGTTATCAATAAAATGATAGAATAATAGCAGGAAGAATATTAAACAAATGGGGGTGATCAATTTCTGCTTTTAAAAAGTAAAAAGTCACCATATAATTAAGTACAAAAACCTGCATTGAATGACAACTGCTGGTGTAGTAACTTGATCAGGTATGGAGACCAAGAGTATAGTAAAGCCCTATGGTAATAATATTTCTGTAGCATTTCCACTTGGTATGTATATACTAAATGTTGGCAAAGTTTCTGTAGCATTAGCTTATACAAACATAGGAGTCCTCAGTCTGCTGCATAAAAGGGAACAAGTGTGTTTTAATTCTCCTGAAATGCACCTGAAATCCAGAGTGTCACTTACAAACTGCATAATGAAACTTTTCTTCAGAAAAATATCTGTTTGGCATCTCCAGGGCTCTGTTCCATTGGACAATAGGGGCATTTTAATCTGGGGACAAAGACAACGTGTTAGAATTGGGGCAGTGTGTGACAACAGAGCATTAAAGGTATTGAGCTTTCCCCCTGCAGCATGAAACAACTGCACTCTTAAGCCACAACACTTTACTTGGCTCCACTAAAAGTCACCTTTAGCTGAGAGAGAACTTACCATGCTTTTCCTTCTAGTTATAATCTTTTTCATCTTTCACCCACAAGCCCCTGAATTATTAGATTAATCATAAAGAGCAATTTCTTTGTAGTTATTATTTCTACTTCTGGATTTGCTTGTTGCATTTTAGAATCACAGAATGGTTTGGGTTGGAAGGGACCTTAAGGACCATCTCGTTCCAACCCTGCTGCCATGGGCAAGGACACTTTCCACTAGACCAGGCTGCCTGGAGCCCCATCCAGCCTGGCCTTGCAGTAATTTTAAATCAGCTGGTAGCTTTCACTGTGATGGCCTCAATATCCCCTTCCTTTTACTGTCTGGTTCCCAAAATGCTGTCATTTTCCAACCCACTTAGATCAGCTCCTGCAGGCTATAACCGAAGGGTCAGCCTGGTCTCCCTGTTGAGGTCTCCACTGATACAATCCTACCTGCTTACAATATTTCTTCTTTTTGAAGAAATTGATTCTTTTTGAAGCATTGATCCATTTTGCCCCCCATCTCCTACGTCTGGGTATTTTACCTTCTCCCCCCACCCACTCCCCCTGAGTTAATATTGTCAGAGCTGTGCTGTCAGTAAAAGTGATCAATGAAAGCACCAGGAATGAGTGATCAGGGACAGGAATGATGTAGCAGAAAGTCTACTGGCTTAAAATGGCTAAAGTCACCCAAAGTCACCCAACAAAGGCATCCCTGAAGGCTTTTCTAACAGGGCACAGAATGCAAACTTCACTTGACATTTTCATTCATAGCCTCACTTACTTTCACACTGGATTTCCCAGAATGACTTACAGCTCTAAATTAAGCTGACAGCCTCCACAGAAGCTGTATATATTCAATCCAAATAACCACTGTTCTTCCTCAAGAAAATCTGTATAGCTTTCTCTCTCCCGTTTCCTGCTTCCCAAAAGCCTGAGGCACCCCACGGATATCTAAGGAGGAGTATTTCCACAGTTATAATTCCCTTCCTTGCTCAATTACTAAGCCATATTTCCCCCAGAGGTTTGATTTTATTTTTTAAGAGATTCTTCATGCATTACTAACCTTGTTCCCAAGGAAAAACTGCGTGTAAAGCCTTCCAGTTTGAATTTAAGACAACACAATGGTGGTTACAACGTGAAAAATTACTCTGCTCACTGCATTCCTTCACGCAAGCTCACTTTCAACAACATCAGAGGGTTTATTAGGCTTTTCTCCAGTGCATCAGCCCAGCTTATCCGGCTTTTAAGCCATTCTCCAAGATTAACAGGCTTCCACCAATCACATAATTATGGACTCAGTTTTCCCAGTTTTTCAGTATCCTAGTTTTAAGATTTGTCCTTGTGTGTATGTTGCTTGAAATAAAAGAATGGTACTTACTTGCTGCCATTAAACATTTTATTCAAAGCATCTCTTGATATAATATGACCACAGACTAATTTCATGGGTGGATTATTATCTGTTGTTTGCTGACGAAGAATGGGACAGGCAAATATTGAGTGATACCAGCACTTTTTACCGAGGTCCACTTCAATCTGTGGAAAGAAATTAACATAAAAATTTATCTTGGGAAATTACATTTCCAGATAATTATCCCTTTAGGTCATGGACCTTACTTAACAGATTTCACAATTCAGCTGTAAAAGCAACAAAATCCATTGTGTGGATGCCTGACAATTTCCCAGCCAAAAATACTTAACTGTGATCTTAAAATGGTGATTTATGTTGGGGATTGGGAGTAACAACAAAACAGCATATTCTGCCAAGGGACAAGTGCAAATTTTGTTGCAGATTTATGTCCTGGCAGGAAAACTGAGCTGGTGACCCAACAAGACTTTCTGGAAATCACTGGCTAGGAAATAAAAAGCAGTTTATAGATTTCATTTTAGGGGCAAATTTCAAAAGAGAAAAAACCCTTGGATTGAGTATGTTCATGTTCTACAGCTTCTTGAAAGGCTCTGCCAACACCTTCAGGTCATGTGAATAATAAAGTGTATCAGAATCACTAATTTTCAATACCAAAACAGAAGATACTTGCGCAGCGCAACTCTTGCTGTGAGGACAAAACGATTTCAGAAAGGGATATGTAACAGAGAAGAACAGGTCTGTGGCTTCAGTAATTAACAGGGAACTGCAAAAATCACAGCTTGTGTTCCTAAAGCACCTGGCTCTGACCAGTCCTCTGTTCCAAAGGTTTAACCTTCAACAAAACCTGACAATGTGACCTTTTCATGCTACGTAATCTGTCTTTGCACAATGAAAGTAAGGTTTCCCACCACCATACTGCCTTAGCAGAACACACTAGAGACCCTTCAGTTTAGAAAATGCAAGGAGACACATGTGTATTATTAACTGATTTGCTTGGGACAGCAATCTTTTTCCAAATGCTCCCTAGAGATTCATTCCTTGGACTGCACGGCAGAAATCTGCCACACTTGGAGGTTACACTCTCAGCATTACAGAAAACACAGCTGGCAGAAACCTCAACACTCATCCTTACTCTATAAATGAATCTCTTCCAGCTGCAGTCAAAGAGGCTAACTCAGTTCATGCCCAGCTTGCACTAAGTTTCCTTTCCAAATCAGGAGCAGGTCACTGGAGAGCTGCACACGCTCGGTAAGAGCTATAAAGGGAAACTGGGGTTTCGTAACAACTGAACTTCATTTCAAGTGATATAAATGAGATGTGCTGGAAGCATAATGCACTGGATCCCAATTCCTGTGTCCCCAGATGCGGCACTAATTCTTTCATCTCCTGTCTGCCTGATAAAGAGTCAGTGCAAAGCAAGCCCTGGACTGAGCTCAAGCCTAGCTAGGGGACATGGATGTTTCTCTGTGGGATCTATTTTCTTTCCAGTTATACAGAAACATCTCTAGGTAAGTGGAAGGTGAGAGCATCGGTTTCTTTAAGGTCATTTATCAAAGACCTTTTCAATGCAAAAGGGGATAACAAGTGAAAGGGGGAGCAGCAAACAAAACTGAGAGGTACAAACCTGACAGACAAAAAGAATGGAGACAGCAACAAGAAACAACCTTGACGACTACACTGAGAGGTCATTAAGAAACTGCAACCAAACCTGGACTTTGCAACAGACAAGAATCTAAACCTGAGGGTCTCTGAGGAGAGGGGGTCAGTAGAAGCATACAAACTGTAGCAGAAAAGTGCAAGGGAAGGGGACTGGGAAGGAACAGTTGGAAAAGGGTGTAAAAGGGGCTAGGAGGGCCATGCTGTGATTGACGATCCATGGGCACATGTTAGCCTGTGAATGTGGAGTTTGTGCTTTCACTGGAGAATGTAAATCATTTCCAGCCAAGGAGAAGGAAGGGATCTGGGCTGTCTGTACTTGTGTTTTATGTGAGTCCAGTGTGGGAGCTGCTGAGGGCAGTGCTGTGTCCAGGGCAGCCTGTGTGGCCAGCTGGGTCAGTCTCTGGGTGTGTGGGGCTGTCTGTGAGCCCCAGGGCCCTGTGCAGCAGAGAGCCCCAAGCCCCAGAGCTGCTGGAGGTGGTGGCCATATAAAACATCCCATAACATGCAGCACAAAAGAAACCTGAAAACAGGTTAGAAATTTGCTCTGGGACAGCTCAGCACCAACTCACCGGGAGTTCGTCCTTCTGGTTCCAAACCCCTGTGCACTGCCTTTGCTCAATAACTGCCTTGATATTGATTAGAGCTGGTAATGCTACACAACCTGCCGAAAAACTGCAGAAAAAGGATACGTTACTACAAGGTGCACGTTAGGAGACCAACATTTTTCACATTTCTAGTTTAAAGATTAACTGGGACACAAGGGTTTTGAATTTTTTCATTCACATTTTTTTCTCCTTGGAGGGAGCTTAGAAGTACAGACAAGCAAGAGTTTTGGGGCAGGTTATCAGTTATCCTGTATTTTAGGCTGGAGCCCTCAGGTACTACATTCTGGACAGAAAACAACAGTTAATCCCTCCTCTGAGTCTTATAATGAATTGATTTCTTCTATCACCTACTTTGATTATGAGCTGTGCAGGAGGAAGACATCACGTTAGTTTATACAGGTGGTTGCTCTCAGCTGTGGTAGAGTACGTGCAGCCCAAGAGTTTCCATGTAACCCACGCGTACACACAACCCATAATCCTTTAGTTACATATAATTACCACGTAAAGAAACATGTCTTTCCACCTTCACCTTAAACCATGAAAAGAAATGTAGGAAAAACAGGTAGGTAAGGGAAGGAAGGAAACCAGGGCTTGTGACAAGAACAGCAGTATAAAACTGCCCAAAGTCTGTGTCCCAACAAACAGTTCAGCCTCCTCTGGGATTTACCCACTACCAGAATTTAGCACATTATTTGGAAATATTTCAGTGTGTTACAAAAGAAAGTATGACACAGTTTCCACAAATTAACAGATGTTTTGATGGATTTAAGTCTAATGACAGTACTGCAAAGCACCAGCAACAGAAACAGGATTTGACCTTGGTATCAGCCTGCTCTGTTTGTTTGGCAGACTATTTTACCATTTGTGCAAGTTTTATTGCCTACATAAGTCATACTCTTCCTCTGTCTGNTATATAAATTATATCTCTCATCTCCAAGTGGCCATTTTAACCCTTACACTTTGCATTTTTGTTATTTCAGCCCTGAGTGTAACTTGTGTTAACCCTGTGAAAAGTTTAGACAAGTAGTATTCGTGTGAAAACATCTCTGAAGAGCCCTTTCAGAGCACAAAAACTCAAGTAAATACTAAATTTAAATTCCAGTAGTCCTTCAAGACCCTGAACCACAATCTCCATAACACAAGAGTTTTTTCACTGTCTCCACCCAGTAACTCAGACCATGAGGCCTGTACAGGATTAGATAAATACTGGAGAAGCCAATTGGCATTAAAAAAGTGCCCACTACTCATGTTCTAGAAAGCAAAATATTTTAGAGCAGGGATTTCGCCTCAAGCTTTCTTAATTCCTAAAGGATCTGCAGCACTCCAAGGTCACACCAATTTACAACAGTCTTGTTTATGACAAGAGCATCAATACCACCTATACAGTAAATATATTTCAGCACAATCAATTCCACACCAGGAGTAGAGCAAATGTCCAACCACTCCAAACATCAGTATCAGGGATTTTCCACTTCACCGAAAATCTCTTGGCCATTTGCACTGAAAACTGCATTGCAGCATCAGTTCATGAGCAATGAAAATCTGAAGGACTGCTGTTAACTTGAATGAAACAAGAGGAAGATGAAAGTAAGACCCAGAGATTTAAGCTCTAGATACCTATAAAACTCTCAAACTGAAACTTTGAAGTTTATCGTACAAAAACAATTAGTCTGAAGTGCTCCCTTTGTTGTTTCTGTTGTATTTTGTGACAGGTACAAACAGGAAAAGCAGAAGGCTTAACAATTTAAGAGTTCTGAACCAAGCACAGAAATCTAACAGTGAATGGAAACAGTAAAAAAAGGCCAAAAACAACAAACAAAAGAAAAAAAAAGAGGAAGCAGTGAAGCTTCTGTTAAGTACCAAATCCAGCCTAGAAAGATACACACCATTTATTTTCACTTTAAAATCTGAAATGAAAATGAGAACATCAGGGGAGTATATTGGGGGAATTGACATGCAAAGGCTGATCTGTTTTATCTTCAGAGAAGCTAGAAGGAGATTAGGTTGGGTTTTCTTCATATTTCCAACAGCCTCCTACAGATTTGCATTTTTTCAGATTAGCTACTGAGCTTAAAAGTGCCTCTTTCTTCTTTGCAAATGAGGCCCAGCAGACAATTTGGAAATTTTAGCAGCTGAAACCACAACATAACTCTTAAGCATTTTTCTAAGAAGACCAGTAATGTGTGGATTAAAAACCAAAATTATCAAATGCTGGTGGAATCATGGCCACATTTTCGGGGTTATTTTTCAGTTAAATAGCAGGGACAGTTGTCACACATTTGCTGTGGGAATAACTGGCTGATTGCCATCCTCATCTTTTGCACTTATGTCTAAACTGTGGAAGAAAAATTTCATCCAGGAATGCTTCCTCTTGAGCTGCAGTGGTGCAGGGTAAAGCCCAGCACACAGGAACCTCTGGTTATTAATCTTTGCAGATACCCTGTATTTAATGCAAGCTAGATGAGACTACTTAAAAGCCACTTCTTTTGCCCTTAACAAGAAATAACAACCAAACCACCAAGTACCTGGTCTCAAAAGCAAGGGAAAAGCAGCATACCTAACACTGAGAGGGGATTCAACTGAGAGGCCCAGGAGAGCACAGGCATCCCTTGTGAAGATGTCACAGATGTCAGCCCACTGGTTTGCATCCAGGAGGTGAACGTACGGGGAGTTCTCGATGCCTTGCCGCAGGTACACCAGGCTGCCCATCAGAACCTGGATATCTGCGAGGGACCAGCAACAGCAGAGGTTGTGCAACAAACAAGAGCCTGTGTCTCCAGCTCCAGCTTTCCCATGGAAAACAGGCAGATACACCGGATCAATAGCCCACATCCTCACCTCTACAAAACACAGTTACAGCCACCACTGCCAGGAGAGCTCCGCTCCACTAAGGATTGACTGACTGGGGAGTTGCCAGGGTGTGCTGCCTGGAAATTTGCTTCTAGCAGGTTTATTTTTTTTGTAAGCTTTCTGACACACACAGTACCCTAAAAAATAGGCTTTATTGAATTCAGCTTGAGATGGTTCATTTAACTCACATGTTCTCCATTTTTCCAAAGTTTAATTTCTCTTTGTATTACCCCACGCAGCAGAAAATAGCAGATGACTATTCCAAGAACATTCCTCTGCATTTTTAGCACTTTACCCTGGCAGCAGGCCTATTCTAGATGTAATCTACATTTTATTTAAAGAGTCAAAAACCTTAAATTTAAGCAAATGTGCAAACATTCGGATATTATTTTTGTGCCCTCTTAAAAAAGGAAAAAAGAAAATAATTCAAATTGTAAGGATTTGGGTTATACATGTTAAATACAAAAAGAAGCAGCCTTTAACAATCTGAAAATAATGCAGTAAAACACATTTGAAACATGATTTATATTTTACTACAAGGTGCCATATCCCAGTGCTTTAAATCCCTTTGATGTGACCAAAAATTTACCTTTCTGATGATTGAGGGCGAACGGCTGGAAGTTTTTCGCATACTGAAGTGCTTCTCTTTGATTTGCTGTTCCACCCATCAATAAACTAATGAAATATAATCTGTGCAGTTTAAATTCCAACGAACTGTTCTGTGCCATGAGCATCTCTCTGTTGGATACCGCCCACCTGGAAGAAGCGAGGAGGTACAATGGGAATTGACACGAGAGTAATTAAGTGTCAGCCCACACCACATGAAATCATTGCAATTATCTATTATCTACCATCTATTTCAAGGAAAGTGTGACTGTTCCCTGAACTTCTGAGAGCCTCTACAGAGCACAGAAAATGGCAAGGCCCTTTACAAGTAATGGAGGTACACAGGGTGCACAAAACGTGGACGATGTTAATTCTGGAGCTGCTGTAGAGGTTAAGCACTGCAAAATTCAACATTCACTGGCTGAAAGACAAGACTAAATTAGGCACAATATAAGGCAGAAATAGCTCGAGTCTATTGTGTTTCAATTAATAGCACTCTGAATTTTAACAATCGCTGACAGTTCTTCAGCTGCATATCGAGAAGTTTGACCAAGAACATTTTCCAACATCCTCATTCACCAAACACGTTGTCCAAGCCACTATGTTTGTGTGTGTGCATCTGTTGCCCTGGAGAGGGGAAATGCATCTATGGGACCTCAAAGACAGACATTATCAAGATCTCACAGTGGGGGAAGGGAAATCAGTTTTAATATCATACTTTACCCTGCTTAAACTTTGCTTTCTGTGTTATTTTCAACTCTGACAATAAAAATATTTCTCATGTTCTGTGTCTCAGTCACCATGACAACACTAATGTTTGGCTCCTAAACAACATGAAAGAATTCTTAAAAACACATACAGTAAAATGACCTGAAATTTTCAAAGCATTTTATACAAGGTTTTTTTATCATTATTTAGAATTTATCCATCCCTCTCTTTCTTTTTTGGTGCTGTTTTTTTTTCTTTAATATAATTTAGTCAGGCCTAAATCAATCCAATCTTTCTCTTAAGAACCTCAAGTTTCAATGGTCTCCAGTACATCTGTTTCTCATTAGTGTTAATTAGTTCTACTATTTGCACTGTGGGGGCCCTATTAAGCAAAAAGCTTTTCACTTTTTAGCAAGGAAGTGAGGAAATCTCTGTTCCTTAAAAAAACCAGGGTATGTGAGGCTTCTTTTCAATCAATACTAAAATGAGAAAATTAAGCATTCTTACACTATTGGGAAGGCTTTCAAAGCAAGTCAGCCTTCTGCATTAGGATGTAGCATTAATGAGCAAGTATCCACTTTCAATTTGTTGTGGTGGAAGTATCGGGAGTCTGACTTCACTGGCAAGGCTTTGTAGAGAAACAGTAACCTTTCAGTAGGAAACAGTGAAAAATAGAGCCTTTGAACTAAGAACAAGCCCTACTGTCCCCAGTTTCAGGCTGGTTTAGATGAGCAGCCCCAGAAGACTGTCAGCACTGTAATCTCCACCAGGAGGGATGAGTACACTCACTGACCATGGGTGGTGGGTGGGTTTTGGGGATTTTTTAAATTGTATTTTTATGATCAGTGTGCACAGTTTAAACAGGATATAGTGGCAATAAAGTTCAATCCCAGCTACAAAAACAAGAGCCTGAAGTTAAAAACCATAGACTAATAAGCAGATGAAGGACAAAAAACTATTCTAAATAAACACTAAGACTAGTCACAGAGTGCCATCAATGAGATATGAATCTCTATTGCATCAAAAGAGCCTCCATCCTCTCCCTGCCAATATTTGCACCCACATGACAGAGTGCTTCATCTTGCTGAGGTCGAGTCTATTTTTCCAAATTAGCTTTTAGGCAGGCTTTCCATTTTTAGTTCTTTGAGTGGCAGCACAGATTTGTATCAAAAGAAAGCAACCACAGAGGCAAGGCCTGAGGTGCTCGGTCTGGGACACGCTGTTCCTATTTCCAACAGAAAAACAAAAAACCAGCAAGGGAGGTTTAAAACACTCAACCCACATATTCTCTATGACTGTCCAAAATTATTAGTAATCCCATCACCTGTCTTTCTACCTCCTCTCAAAATGACACTCAGTGTTTTTACTTCTGAGACTCAAAACCATCTGAATTTTTTTAAAGTTTACACTATACTTTGCAAACCACAAGTACACAGAACTCTCTTCAGCTCCCACATGGGATTTAGATGTTAAAATGAATTTAACAAAGCCTAGTAAAGATTAGATTAAGTTTAAATCATACCCCAAGGACCCAGCAAATACCAGGACCTGTGCACCTTGCTGTTTACATGCAGAAGAGAAGAGAGCATCTCTTCCCCAAATTACAGCCAAAGCTTTGAACCTCCAAGTAATCTCCACCAGGACCTCACGTGGAGGTCCAACCTGGGCTCTGAAGGGCCAGAATACACCCATAAAAATAACTGGATTTCCCTTCCCCATCACCAAATCACAGTGAGAAAAGTAACTGGAAATTAATGGAATCTTTCAGGTGTGCAGAGATTACACATCTTAGAGTGCAGGGCCAGACTGGGCACCTACAAAAGTCAACTTGCACACCCCACAAGGGAAAACAAAAAAGTTACGGCCAGTCACATTCTATTTAAATCTCAAAGGTCATATTTTTAAATGTTGAAATTTGTATTTGAAAGAAAACCTGGATAACAGAAACAGTTAAGGTCTTTTTTTGAGACACAAATACTAATTTCTATCACCTCAGCAGGGCTTTGAAAGCTTTTTGAAAAGTCATTAATCTGACAACTCCCTTCCCATGACAGTGACCAGGAGCCACCTGTGTTTGTTTGGTTTCCAGCACTGAGTTAAGCTGAGCACAAGCACAGAGTGCTGGCAGAGCCAGAGAGACTGGTTACCTTTTAATTCCAACCTTTCACAATTTTGCATGGATAAAACCTTCTACACTCCACTTCCTGGTTCAGGAGACTGTAATTAATCATCCTTGTGTGACTCTTTGCTTCAACACCATTGTCAGCAGCCTGACCCTGCAATGGGCCCATCTGGGACTGCTCGATGCACCCCTGAAGCTTTATTTACTGATGCCAATTTTAGCCCAAGGAGCACAATGCCAGGTTCTCTCTCTGTCATATGGAGGCCATTCACACAGGAGTGGTTTCTATCCCTCCTCCTGAACAGTCCTGTGTGCTAGGAAATAAAAAGGTAAATACCTTCACAAGCATCAGCGGTTCTGTGGGATAACTGGGCAGTTAAGGCATGGGTTACCTCCTAAACCAGAGAGTTCAAACCATGACATTTTGTCACATGTTGATCATCCTCCCCAAGAGCCATGGTTTTTACATCAGCAGCAGCACTGTAAATAAGGCCTCTGTGTGCCCAGCAGCAGCCAAGAGAGGCAGACAGCTTTTGCACTGTCCAGTTTAAACAGAATAAACATTATACACAGAAATAAGATGGGGAGGGGGGAGACCAACACACAAACTGTGCTGACAATACACCCTATTGTCTGCCCATTCAGCTGGAAAATAAAAATTCCTTTGAGGGACGACCATGCCTTCTCCTTTGTTTCAAAAATATTAAATAAATTGCAGAAATGACAAGATACAACTCAGTAGCAACAAGTAAGGCCTAAAGCACTGCAAACTGGAGCTAAAACGAATTTAGAGATTTCAAGGGAACAGACGTAACAGCGAGTTACTGTTCCTCAGGGATTATCCTCCACAACAGCTCTGTTATTATTTGAACTACAAGAAATACGTGGTGTAGCTGACAGTAAATCTTGTTTCAGTTGTAATACCACTGTTGCTTCCCTTCAATTAGCCAATTCAACAGCAATAAACCACCCCAGCTTTCCACCTGTGTAACTAGATTCAAAGACCAACTATTTAGGTCAAACTTTGCATGACCCAGAGGCATTACCCAGGATTTAGTCGATGTACACCAGGGTTTGAATATCAGAGTGTCCCTGCACTTAGTTTAGATGCCAGTAAGTGCTCAATTAACACACCCATATTGGCTCACATTAAAGGGAAAAGAAAATGTTGTTAATATGAAAATGTAGCTGAACAATGCAAAAAATTCTATCTCAAGTATATGATTTATGCTCCGGAATGAAACACAAATTTTGAATTTGTTTTGGTTTCATGGTTTTTATTTTTAAAAAGTCACTTCGAAGTTGGTTTAGTTGTTTTGTTTTGTTGGTTGGTTTTTGTGGTTTTTTTTTTTTTCCTTGCTTTTGAGAACAACCTAAGCTTAGAAAAGTTTTAATAAAACAGGATGAGGGGTTTTTAGGGGTTTTCTTATTGTTTTGTTCACGAGGAATCCCACTAACAAGTGTCACTGTCAGCTGCAGGCTCTTCCCACCCTCTGGTCCCTTGTCTGGAAAGGGAGGGTGACTAGAGGACAAGTGAGAACTTTGATCCCAAGTCAAGTTCTGCTCACCCCAAAGGCTCCATGGTACCCAACACCTTTAGTAAGTCCTGGTATCCTTCACAATGGGACCTTTCAAAATAAGGTTCACTAATGATTTAATAGAAGGCCAAGCACCATCATTGGCAGACAACTTTTCCTCCACATGATGTTTCTACCTTAAATCAGCACCACAAATGATTGAAGTGAATCCTTAATCTAAGAAAGAGGCCCTTAGTTAAGCACTTCCCATGGGGATTGACACAGAGGGGATGGAAAAGGAAAGGTCCACTCAGTAACTACCCCTCCCAAAGGATAGGCGAGGACACATCAGAATATACTAAAGAGAGTATTGAAGGTGAAACTGAAGAACTGTTAAAAGCATTTTTTTAAAACAAGTGATGAAAAAAAAGAGTAGACTCACTCTAGTGCCGGTCTCAAAACTCTAACTTTTAATGCTTCCAATATTCGATTTAACTCCACAAATGGTTCTTTTTGACTTTGATCTATTGATAGACCAGATTCCTGAACAGAAAAGAAAAAAAAGGCACCTTTTAGTAAAAGCATGAAAAACAATGGGTTTTCTGACAGTTTAAATATTCACCTGAAACATTCAAATAAGGAAGCTAACACAAAGCTAACACAGTGGATAACCTTCAACATCCACACTTATCATTACCTGACAAAGTTCCTCAGCTACATCCAACATTCCCTGCCGGAAGAAGTGCTCCACCATCACCTCATTGAGGATTCTCTGGCTGTCAGCCTGCCAGCACCCATCTATCCCCACACTGCTGATGTCGGAGTCAAAATTCTGAAACACACAAATTAACAGTTAATAGGCTGGAACAAATCTCCCCACATCATTTTTCTTTAATTATGCAGGACACCTGTGTCTCCACCCTGATGCCTTCTGCCTATTACTCAGTTGGCCCTCAATTATCTCCAAAGTGAAATAAATATATGTCAGCTTCCTTCATTACCTTGTGTGTAGGAAGAAGAAGAAATCTTTTAGCTTGCTTGTTTCAAGTCTGGATATTATTCACTACAAGGAATTACACCGACAAATTACAAGTCTAGCTAGAAAGTTAGAAATCTAGTTAACTAATAAAGGGGTTTCCAGCCCATGATGCATTTCTGAAGAAAGTATCTGCAGAAAAGGCTTTTTCCATATGTGGAAACTGAAAATGTATAGAGAATAGAAAACAAAATCACCTACACTAGAACTAAAACAGCATTATCAATGCACCTCTGTCATTACAGCACACCTAATTGCAAGTAAAAGCTTTAACTAAAGGATTTTTTACATATCTGGGGGGTAAGCAGTGCTGAAAAAGCAAAAAAGTCACTTCTCCCCACACCCAAACAGTGAAACTCAAATCTCTGAAGACCTCAATAGGATGAGCTTTGAAGATTCAAGAGATCTTTTTTAGATCTAACCCAGATGATCCCAGTGCCATGTATTTTTAGGCCAGTGGCCTACGGACATATTCCAGGAATAACTAAAGATATTGTCACGCTGACTCCTCGGTAACACTTGGCACTGCTTGGCACTTTGCCTCTTGGCAGCAGGAGAGAAACACTTATTCTAATCCAAGATACAAACCAAGATTTTTAACTGCTAACATGTTTTATGATCAGGGCAAGCAGGTTAATTTTAAAAAAAATCCTCACCCACTGCTTAACACAAACCCAGTGCAAAATAAAGAGCCTAGAAGTCAGTGCATTGCTTGCTGCCTGATCCAGTGACTACGGCTCTCTCCCAAGGATCTTCAGAAATCAGAATTTCAGTAAAAATAGTAGTGCTTCAGCTGTGGCTATGTGAGGATCCACAGCCATGCACAACATGGGAACACCAACCTCACACAAACACAGGCTTCTGTCACAGCAGGCAGGGCAGATAACACCCAGCTGGTACCAGCTATCTTCCCGTGCACAGCTCAGCTTCACACTGCACCTTCCTGTTACTCACCACTTACTAATTTCCTTCATCAGCACCTCCTCGTCCCCTTTAATGTTCCTCTATGTCATCATGAGAAGGGGGCAGCCTTCTCATCCCTGCACACACAGCTCCAAAGCCACTGCTACCTTCAGGGCCCTCAGCAAACTTTCAGTAAAACATTAACCTTACTCTACCAAACTGTCTCTTCCATTGTCCTGAGATGGTGGAGCAAGGTGAGCATTTAAATTATTGCCATTGATTCATGTGTCACATTTAACAACATTTTCACTTGGGTGTCTTAACCTGTAAGCTCCTTGTTCATCTCTAAGCTGTATCTTTAAAAACTTAAGCATCTTGAAGACTAAATATTACTCCTTTGTGCCAACCATTTGAATCCTTAAAGGTTCACCACCATTGCTGACTCTGGTCTCAGTGCCCAACCACCAGCAGCAGGTACCACAAATCCATCCACAAGCACTAAAGTTGTCTCACAACTATGAGAGACGATTCAGAATGTACAAGCTTGCTTTTGTTACCTAGTTTCCAGGGTGGAGATAGTCATTAATCTAAAAATAATCGACTTTAAGTCGTGCAATTCCAAGTCCTAGCAATGATACAACCCCCTAAGCAGAAACTGTATCCTTCTGGACAGTTACCAACCAGTAAAGCTGCACCTACGCCTCAAACCTCATCACATCATTCTCAGTGCTTGGGGGCAGAGGTGTTGGAACTAATTAGCTATGTGCTCTCACAAAATGCTCATTTTCTTCTGAAACAGAAATCCTTGTGAATCTTTACAAAACCCCACCGTTAGATCTTTTCAGGTAACATAAAAGGAGTTATCAAGTCCCATCATAAAACCTGAGGACCTCAGTCATTCTCTGACCAACCCAGTCTTAACCATGTTCTCATTCCCATAATTTTTTTAAGCTTGCTTTAAACGATTCTGAGGTCTGTATTACATGTGGGATTCCACAGCTCTGCCTGCTCTGGGTCCCGAGAAGTTTCTGACTGCACAGATTACAGTGAGTGACTGCCACATGTCAGAACAAATTATCACTTGCCTTTGGCTTATATATTTCACAACTGTCACGCGTGCAGGATCTGCTGGTGACTGCAACCCTCAGTTTTGTTTTGTAAATGCTAACAGTATGCTAACTGACAGCACGTGGGGTTTAATAAGATTTCAAAAGTTAAAAGAACTTCCGTAAATTAAAAAACTCCAGAAAGCTTAAAACCCGAAAACCACAAAATAACGTAAGTGTCAATTAATATTCCTGAGAAATACATATTTTTTAAAAGCTTACCTAGGGTCAAAATGTAGAGTATTATGTGCTAAATACATCAATGATACAATGTACAGCACATTACCAATAATTGCTAGAATGTGATAACTTCAAGATGCTCACAAACACAACAGGGACCTTTTTAACCAACATACAACCCTCCATGTTATTCATAACAACAAGATATGAAGAGGGATGATGATTAAGGACAGTTTTATTCCTCAGTTACTCAGTTGAGACTATTTTGTGTGTTCCTCCCTTCTGTATTCTTACCCAAAACACAAATAAAACATTTGTTTACCTTCTCTGTTCAATCTGTTTACACGTAAGATAAAGCTCAACTTGCAAGGACTCTGTATTTATGCAGCCCCATTTTTCACAGCAACACAATTAAATGATGTTCAGTAAAGGTTTTTAGTGTGTTCATATACAAGTTTTTACATGAAACAAACACTAACTTAGGCAAAAGTTGGCTTTTCCAAAACAAAGACTGGATTAAAACGTTGGCCTTATAACAGATACACAATTCAAGGGGAAAATGGAAGGCGCTACCCTTTGCTCCACTCACTTTCCTAAATGAAGGCATTTAACCACTACTCAGACAGATTGCTGCTAGAGGGAAAACATTTACCTGCCCATCAAACATGCTTTGAGATGAATTCAAATCATTCCAGAAGAGTGACTGATTTACAGGGACGCTGCTGAGTGAACTACCTGATAACAACTTGCTGAACAACGGCGACATGATGAGTTCTGGAAGCAGAGCGATTGCTAGTACAATGCAGAAAAAACCGGATGCAAACATTTCCTTTCAAAGGAGAAAATGCTCTTTGGAAGAAAGGGTAGCCTTTCATGGATCAGAAGCATGCAATCCACATAGAACTACCATGAAAAAAGGTTGAGCTTATTAGACAAACTTTCCAAGCAACACACAGTGTTCTGGCTTTTCAGACTTTAATGTACTTGATGCCAAATTTGAACTTCATTTTGCTCTAAGGGTTTCTGTTCTCAGAGTGGACTCTGCAGGCAGACAAGTTTAGGGCCCATCCAAGCTTGCAAGCAATTACTACAGTAACTTAAAAACTGACCAGACTACACTTTTTATGTAGGTATAACCCTGCCTCAATAGGTGAAAAGAAGAAATTTAACCTGAAATTGCCCTGAGCAGATAATACAGCAAGTTCTTTCACAATCCAAGCTTGCTAAATAGGAAGTCTATTGATTCTACATGCAACAACAGCAACCATTTGGCTGTGTCACATGGAATTGGTACCAGTATTAGCATGTTTCCCAATCTCAAACCAGGCCATTTATGTGTGCCTGAGCATGCACACTTAGTAAGACCACAAGCAGTGTTTTGGAGATATTCATCTGTCTGTAAAATAAGTGAGGACTTATATGGGACAGAAACAAAACTCCAGTCTCATGAATCAAGGTAAGGGCTGTGCTTCCTTAAATTCTAGTGACTGTTTTATTTTGAAAGCAGCAGTATTTTGACCAGAATGTGTTGAGAATCAATTCACTACATCAATTACACTTAATTACTTCTATTGGTTTAAGCTTAAGTATATTATGGTGAAGGGATGGGGGACGGCAATTCCAGTTTGGGAATTGGGTGCCAACAAAGACTTTGCTGGCAGGTTGCAAGCGTATTTTCCAGCAGCACAGCGAAATTGCATTAAGTACATATGGAAGATTTGCTTCAAGTGTTATTGTTACAGGAAATACTGAATTTCACCTGGATTTAAACACTACACATATTCAGCTGACAAACAGGCCAAGACTTTGGGGTATATTTTAGTTCCCTTAAGATATTACAGTTGGGAAAAACTAATCAAAAAAATTCTACCAAGCACATATTTAAGGAGACAACCCTACCTTCTGCTCTCAGCTTCATGGAACTACATCCTTTGTTACAAGCAGAACTGGGGACTTGTGCACCTCCCACCGCTTTTAATTTTTTAATGCAAGCACCACAGACAATAACTGACATTGAAAATCTAGAGGAACAAGCACACTGCACACAGCCAGTTGAGCTCATTTTTGAAGACCTCACTGAAACAGCCTTTCTGACACTCAAAAGGAACAGAGCAGATTAATGGGATCCTTTCTACTATTTTACCAAACCACATATTTGAAATTTTAAAAATGCTTTTATTTACATCTATTCTTTTTCAAATAAAAACAGTAGATAAACTTAAAACAGCAGGACAGAACACTGGAAAAACTATTCCCATTACAACTGAAACAGCAACTTGGAGATTAGACTCAAGCCTAAAATTCATTAAGCTTGCAAGTGTTTTCTTTGGCTTACAAGAAATACCATCACCGACTTCCACTCAACACTCACACCCTCTTCAAAAAACCTGGGGCAGTTCTACCTCAGGGGATTTAAATGAAGAACGTACGGCTAAACCTGACTGTGTATTTGTACAAAGTCCACTTGCTGAAGCAGAATTGGAAAGTTTAAAAACTTAGGACAAGATTACATAGATTTATTTCAGGCTTCAAGCTGGTAATAAGGATGGAATTTTACTCTAGTTAATTGGTTTAGATACAGCAGCAAGGATTTGAGACAGATGCATCCTTAAGCTTTGGATAACAGTGACGTGTGGATTAAAGCTATTAGTACAAAGTTTGAACTCTCCATGATGGTCAGTCAGATATAAACAAAAAATGTAAGTTTCATGGACATTCTGCCCAACAATGCAGCATTATGTACTTTGTTGCTTCATCACATTATTGTTACATTATGCTTTAGCAGATCATCATTACTAGCAAAGTTTAAATGAGATTCCCAAAGGATAGATCAGTGCTGTGTAATGCTGTAAATGTCTGTCCCGGTGAACATTATCTTCCTTAGTAAGATAATAAGATGCACCTCAAACCAAATGTTTGGAGCCTGTCAGAGTCATGTTCTGATGCAAAGCTATCACAAAACATCCATAAAAGCAAGTACCAGACTCCCCGCATACAGAACTACTTTTATATAAGAACAGAGATGGAGAAAAGCATGGCCTGAAAGAATACATGTAGCACCACTTCAGTATATTTCAAAGAATTGTTAATATTTACCTAAAATCAGGTTCAAAAATATTCATGTCCAGTTACTGTTGAACTAGAATTCGAATGTCTCATATGTAAAGTACCAAAGATAAGCTGCCCTACCTTATTATTTATTATAGCACAGACATAGACTGAGATGTTGAATCCACTCTCTTCACATTAAGAACACCGTCACAAAATTAATCCCCAAAACCAATAACATCCCTGAAATAGGTACAAAATTCCTTTCTTAAAAAGTTTTCTGGTCCTACAGAATCACAGAACGTTTTAGACTGGACCTTAAAGATATCTTGTTCCAATCCCCCACCATGGGCAGGGACTTTCCACTGGACCAGACTGCTCAAAATCCCATCCAAGCTGGCCTTGGAACACTTCCAGGGATGGGGCAGCCACTTACACTGCAAAACGGCACTTTTGAGTTATCTGCTACTGACAAAAACCCCACAGTATTTCTTATTGAGACAGACATTGAAGCAAACATTTTGCTAAACTGGTAATGCACAAAACATTTCTAAGTCCTGTAGCATCCATAGGGTATGTTCTGTAAGAAATGAGGAGATTTGAGCTGTCCCAGAAGGAACAGTGAGTTCTGAAAGCAAATACTGTGCAGCTCACTGGCTCACCTTTGCTTCTGTAGTTGGCAGAAGATTTAGTTAAGATTAATTGTAGCAAAAATCCAAATTTTGGAAAGCAGAGCACACACCACACGTGTGCCATAATGTGATAATGCAGTCAAAACACAAAATAAATACCTTGTCAATGGCTTTTCCAACTCGGGATACACTGCTGTGAATGTCTTTGTGATCTGAGGCCAGTTTTTGGACTGTGTCTTTTATTCTTTTACAACACTGGGTCATAACAAGTGAAATCGTCCCCGACAAGTCCCCATCTTGATCTAGACAAAAGAGAGGAAAATTAACAACTTTGTTACAAACAAATGGTAATATCAAATCTCTTAATATGCAACAATATAAAAAGACAAAAAGTGGTTTTAAAAGAAAGAAATGCAATCTAGAGAGTATTTGCAAAGCAAGAACCGCTTCACTGGAGGCAGATGTACAGGAATTCACCTGTGTGAGAACTCTCCTGTGGAATTAGGAATCCAGTCGGGTGCACAATAACATTGAACAAGTGCAACAGTTTAAAAAATTAATGTAAAGTTCTCATGTGTCTCAGTCACAGCAGATGAATAAACATCTCAAAGAAACAGTTCACAAATCTCTCAGGATGGAAAAGAAGGATACTGAAGCCACTACAGGATCAGTTTTCCTCTAGACAGACCCCAAAGGTACATGAGAACATCCCGTTTAACTTCAACGAGGTGCAAGCAAAATAAGGGTGCAACCAAAATGTGGATTAATGACGGCCCAATTAATTCTTGCCCCACAAGCCACCCACTGCTATTGGACTCTGTGTTTGAGCTGTATGAAACTTCTGCTTCCTGACTTGTGGCAGCAGCTCTGAACAGTCTCCAATTCCCCTCAATAGATGAGAAGCAGTCCGTGGAGGACCTGTGGACCTTGTTAGGAGATTTATTCTTTAGAAACTGACATTTCTTAGCTGATGTCCAACAGGTTCAATACTATATGACCTATTCTGTGAACAAAATAATAAACAGGACAGGCTTACAGGCCCCTGACCACATCACAGCACTTCAGAGCTTACACCCTTTGTGCCTTGATTCAAACATCACTCAGAACCTTGAGTCAGGAAAAAAAAATTACTTTTTTTTTTCTGCTTTATTCTAGTCCTTTCTTCCTGCTTTTGATTTAAAAATACAAGAAAAATCTCCTTTCCAGTCTTACCTCTGACAGTCTCTCCTTTCTCAAAGTTCATTCTGCATGAAGAATTTTTCCTTTAGGGACAAAGACCTAGCAGCCTTCCACTGCATGGAACAGCTAATTTAAGTGGGAGAGCAGCTCAGAAATGTCTTCCTAATATTCCAGACCCAAAGCCTTCATGTGAAAAAAACAAAACCACCAAAATATCTCTTTAAAAGAAGGATTTTATGGAAAACGTGTTCGCTTTTTAAGTTTGTTCCTTTTTGATTTCATATTTTAACACATCTTTGGTTTCAGCAGCATGTTAAGAGCCCAGTTTCTGGAGAGAGCAAAAGAAATCCAGAAAAAAATGCAATCATAGGGAGTAGATGCTAATTTCAAAGCCACTAATTCTAGGCACCTTCCTTCCGTCCTCTGAACGCTGCTGCTGACACTGCCCCATGCTGAGCCACCTCCCCTCTGACCAGCAAACTGCTCCTGTCCAGCCCCACAAGCCTCAGCTGGGGAAGCTTCAACAGCATTTTTCCATAGGTTTTAAGAAAGAAAATAAGCTTTACCATGCTTTTTTCTCCCTCCAGGCCCATGAAGCCAAGGATCATCTCCTCGGCAAAAGGCTAATGGGGCTCTATTTTTTTTCTAGTGGATGACTGAGGAGTAATAGGACTGAAACAGTAACTGCAGTGATTCTGTGTATCCCAAATTAAGGCAAAAAATTCCACTCAACTATTCCAAAAAGTTCATCTCCAAAAATTATTTCAAGACTAATCATTATTTCTTAGTTGCTATTTAATTTTTATGACAAACATTTAAAATAACGTGAAGGATCTTCAACTGTCTCATGAATTCTGCCATGGCAAAAGGACCAGCCAGAGATTATGCAACAAGCAAAATGGAAATACTTATTCCCCAACAGAGAGAGGCAAAAATGCACTTTCTGAAAGCCATTAAGCTAAAACCCAAACAACCCACATGGGTGCCTGCTTTTACCCCAAGCAAATAAGTGAATTACTGGCCCCTGACACTGTAGCAAAACCCCAACTCCAGTAAAGCAATGAAAATGTCTACAGAGGAAAAGCCATGAGAGCTGTAAAAGGTTTTCCCTCTGCACCCCTCTCTTTCAGCTCCCATCAAACTATGAGCTACTTGCACTAAATCAGCAGGAGAAAGCCTGCAGCCATCCCTGCTGGTAATTCAGGGTTCACAGGACACCACAGCCCCACAGCTTCTCTCTGTGATGTGTGTGCACAGCCACAATTAAAAAAAATTAAAATATATCGGCTCACAAACACTGAGCACAGAGCAGAGTCCACTGTCAAGTTTACTCAGCCAGACACACTTATACCATCCAAGAATATGCAATCCTTGGCTACTCCAGAAAGACAGCTATATTAAGGGAACAGAGAAGAAAAGCAAAGTTTGTCTTCCCATTCGCAGGCCTGAGCATAGGACTGGTCTGTCCTTAGGCTTTAACATGAAAGCAGCTCAAGACATTTTTAAAGACTGTGTGAGAGGGGGGGAAGAAAACCAGTTTAGAGGTTAAAGCAGTTTCTAATAGTTTCTTTTTCTCCACCCACTTCCTTTTTATATCCACTGACTATTTAAGGTCTTTTCATACATCTTTGCCCTCAGATCTTGTCCTACAGCATTAACCTCTTCTTCAGCAGTGAGTGCTTTCATTTCTCTTTCTTTTTTCCGTCATTACATCCCGGAGCCTATTTCTGCACTTCATATCCCTAAATTAGGGTTCCACATTAAGATGTCTGGCTGCTTTCAATACCATCCATTTCCAAAAATCCTTAAGATAGTGTATAAAAGCTGAAAATACCTGTTCTATAAAGAAAGTTGTCAATAACATGTTAAAGAAAAAAGAAAATAGTAAGAATTTTGGCCCCTATAAAGCCAGCTCACCCTCAGATGACAAAATTGAGGAGTCCCCAGATGTCTGAGGGTGCACTAACAATGTACTGGCTTCATTCTAGAGCATTTACTCAAAGAAAGCTCAATTTAGAACGTGCTCTCTGTGACAGCATCATTTGGTAAGTGCTGAAAGTATGTCCAAGGCCTTCACTGGAGAGTGCCAAAAACTGCTGACCCAAGTCTGGATGGAAAACCCAACAAGGACCCTGAAGGAATCTCCCACTGGAACCTTCTACATTTATTACAAAGAGAGTAAAAGCTCTGGATCTGCAACAGGAATCTCACAGTCAAAGCTTTACAGCCCAGCAAAGACCAACACAAGTGTGAGGGTCACACTCACAGCTCTCCAGGCAAGGTCAGCACCTCAGTTTGGGAAGACACATATTTTAGTGACTGTCTTCAATGCCCAAGCCCAGACCATTTTAAACAGCACAAATAACAGTTACTGAAACACAGTTCAAAACAATGTCAAAAAGACCAAGCCTTATTTGATCCCAAATAAACACCTCACAATTGGAATTCCCTGTTTGCTCTCTACAGAAAATGCTGGGTACACACAGAGCAGCTCCAGCACACTCGTGCTTGTGTTCCTGGAATTATCCACACTCCTGAGTGAGCTTTGCACCTGTATTTACACAGGACCACAGCAAACAAGTTTTCCCCTGACCCAAACACAAACAAAAGCAGAGCAGCTGCACAGTTGCTCTCAAGTTTGGTCTCAGGAGCCTGCAAGTTCCTATTTTTAATCCCTGAGCCATGACTCGCTTCCTGCATGGCCTTGGATAAATCACTTCAGCTGCCTCTCCATTCCCTTCCGCTCCATCAATAAACACGGCACTATCTCCATCTGCGGGATTTCGCAAGGTTTAAATGCCCCGTGTTTACAGCCCTCACAAGTGCCCAGCATCAGCTGTGACACAGAGACAAGGCTTGTTTACCTCCTGCTGAGCGCGGCTTTACCCCGAACACCGCCAAACCCAGCCACAGCAAAGCAACACAACTCAGGGACACAGGGAAAGAGAGACAAAAAAAAAAGAAAAGAAAAGGGGGCGGGGGATGGACGGGGGAAAGCAAACAGGTCAGCCCTGCCATATTTCCTCTGTTTTTCCCCTGGGGTGACCAACCCCTTTGTAACCCAACATAAAGGGTTATGAACACACTGGCCAGGGTCACGCCAAACCTGCTGACCAGGAACAAACAAACCTCTCCAGCAGCACACACGAGGCAGGAGAGGCCCGGGAGGGCCGAGACCGAGCACAGACTCATGGAATATGCTGAGCTGGAAGGGAACCACCAGAACCATCGAGTCCGGCTCCTGGCCCTGCACAGGACAATGCCAGCAATCCCACCATGTGCCTGAGAGCATTGTCCAAATACTTCTTGAACTCTGTCAGCCTTGGTGCTGTGACCGCTTCCCTGGGGAGTCTGTTCAGTGCCCAACCACTCTCTGGCTGAAAAACCTTTTTCTGATATCCAACCAAACCTCCCCTACTCCCACCTTTTAAATCTTCCCTGTTAACAACGCCCCCAAAGCTCCGGGGGCCGAGGGGGAAGACCCCCGGCTCAACCCCCAACACAGAACCCTCGGGCTGGGGGGGTCCCTGGAGAAAGGGCTCTCCTTGGAGGGGTTCGCACCCCACAAAGCCCGAAGTTTTGGGCGGTGTCCAGCCCACAACGCCCCAAATTTTGGGCTTCCCCTCCCCGGGGGGAGGAGCGGGGCCGCGTCCCCCCGGCAGAGGGGGACACGGGGGGGGTCTCCACGTACTCTCGGTCTGCAGGATCTCCCTGCGCAGCCCTCCCGCGTACTGGATCAGCTCCTCCAGGCTGCGCTCGCAGAGCTGCCCGTATCCCGAGAACTTCTGCAGCACCTTCTCCAGCTCCCGCTCCACCGTCACGCACTGGTCCATCGCGCCCGGGCCGCGCTCCTCCTCCTCCTCCTCCTGCTCCTCCTGCTGCCCCGCGGCCGGGC
>VWZT01005624.1:133496-152681 GCA_013397055.1 Pachycephala philippinensis | reverse complement strand
CGCTCTTCGTGCTGGCCCGGGTGTTCGAGGCCGTGGCGTGGTACGAGAGCGGCTTCCTCGCCACGCAGCTGGTGGACCCGGTGGCGCTGAGCTTCAGGAAGCTGCGGACCATCCTGGAGTGCCGCGGGCTGGGGCACTCGGGGCTGCCCGAGAAGAAGGATGTGCGGGAGCTGGTGGAGAAGTCAGGTACGCGGAGCTCTCCGTGACCCGGGGGGACCGACGGAGGTCGGTGCCCGGCCACCCCCGCGTGGGCTCTGGCCGCCCTTGGATGGAGACCCGGGCGCTGCTTCCCTTCGCAGGGCGGGTCCGGGGAGCGAGCTGGCTCCCCCCAGCAAGGGGGTCCGCGGAGGGAGGCCGGGGACCTCGGGGGGTGACGGTCAAAGCCCGGCGGCGGTGTGAGCCCGAGCGGGCTGCGCCGAGGGAAAGGCCTGCGCTGGACGGGGCACCAGCAGCGGCCCTTCCCTCCCCTTGTCCGGCCCTTCCCTCCCCTTCCCCGGGAGTTCCGCTGCGGGCGGTCGGGTCAGTGCGGGTGGCACAGATGGGAGCCAATGTCGTCTGCCGTGAAAAACGAGGAGGAGAGACTCCAAATAGCTGCAGTAGGCTACTGTTTACAGCTGGGGCCAGCTTGGTCCCGTGTATTCCCACCCGTTTGCTGGGTTTATTACAGGTACGGCTATCAAGATGGGCCCCAAGGAAAGCGATGATTTCACAGCTGAGGAGCAGAACGGATGGGTACCCAAGGTTCAGGTGGTTTTATACAAGGGGAGCCGAACTAGTTCCTCCATACGAAAAACAGCTTGGGAAAAGGCAGGGAGGCATTTCAGAAGTAGCGAGAACCAGGTGAAGGAGGTGGACTTCTTGGGGGTGATGAACAGTGAGCGATGAAGAGCAGTGGAGATGAAAGAATGGCAGAAGTGTCCTGGAAGTAAGGATGCTGCCTGGAGCAGTCGGAGGGAGCTGGCCCCAAGGACTGGGAGATGGGGCTGATGTAATAGCTGTAGTGCCAGCCAAGCAGGAAAATGTGAGTAGCTGCTTTTAAATCAATGATGGAAGGGCTGCTGATCCAGGAGAGAGAGAAATCCCAGCGATCAGGATAGGCAATGAGGGTCTCTAACGTCTGGACAGAGAGGGAGAAGGATTTAGAAGGATGTAGTACCTGCCATATAACCTTAAAAATGCTAGTTTAAATAATTGATATTAATCCTGAGCATTTAAATCTAGTTTGCTGTTACTGTTCATTGTTTATTTATGTTTTTATGTTGTTTATTGGCTTTGCTGCTCCAACAGTAAAAAGCATTAGGCACTTTCACTTTTGTTCCCAATCACTTTCACTCCTTGGCTGTCAGGTACTTTCATGATGTCATGATGTTTGGGTTGCATATGCTGCAGGGAAGTGTTTAACTCCAAACAAACTGTATTAACCAACTTCTTCAAATGTCATGGAAACACTTCTCATACCAACAGGCTTTGCAGCATTTTTCCGTGGTTGCATTTTGGTGGGTTTTTTTCCTCTAAATTTTATGAATATTTTTGCAAACCCCTCAAGGGTTTCAGCTGTTACACTTATTTTTATATTTTTAAGGAAACTGGTTTTGGACAAGACTTCATTTCTTAAAGCTTAGTAGCTTAGTTACTAGAATGCTGGTTGTCATTAACAGTGCTTGTAATGATTGTGAAACAAAACATGAGAAGGAAATGAGATTACGAAGGAAACATAATCAGATGATTTTACTGTGAGCTCTTTACTTCGCTGCAATTGGAGTTCATGGGAACTTTTCCCCACTGTGCAAACAGAAGCCAACAACTAAACTGCCTGAGATTTTTACTTTACACTGCGTTTTGGTCCAAAATTAATGATTGAAATTTTGGAAGTCTGTTTGAATAATCAGTGTTGAGAAGTTGCTTGCTGCAAAATTGTAATCCTGTGAAATGAAAGCAAAGATGTACACTAAAATTGCTCTCAGCCACTAAAGGTTGTTATTTGCAGAGAATGAGCCTTAGAAGATGTTCTTGTATTCCTGTGTGTGCTCGTGCATGTGTGGTACATCTGTGTAATCAGAAAAAGAGCATTCATGTCTTCTCTGGTCTGACTGAAGTCAATTTGTTCATGGTCATGTCACTAGAGATAGAATTATACTAACAACTTAAAGTTTAGCTACCTTTGTACTGAAAAGGTTCTCTGAGCAACCCTGCAAATATAGTTAGTTAAACTGTTACTAGAATTCATGAAGTAATCTTTCTCCAGTGCCATTTCAATTGAATTCTCCAATTGTCTCTTTTTCAGGAGACCTCATGGAAGGAGAGCTTTATTCAGCTCTCAAGGAGGAAGAGGCCTCTGAATCAGTTTCCAGTACAAACTTCAGTGGTGAAATGCACTTCTATGAGCTTGTAGAAGACACGAAAGATGGGATCTGGCTGGTACAGGTATATAAATTTGACCGTTTTTTTAATATATTTATCACATCCAAAATGTGTTTCAAAGGAGGCGTTTATGAGGGTAGTTAACTAGTTGTAAAAATGTGTAACAGAGAGATGGTGACGAAGATAAACTTCATCCGGGAGGTGCGGAATAGAGGAAAATAAAACAAGAAAGGCTGGAAGTGCCAGAGTTCCTATACCGACAGGAAGAAAAAAAAGCCTGTTATTCTTTGGATTGCTTTTTGAAAAGCAGGCACTTTAGAACCAGAAAACAAGTGGAGCAGCACACACTGAAGTACACAAAGTGTGCAAGTCCTTGGCCCTGGGATTGTAAGAGCCCGTGTAATATGTGAAGTAGGTGCATTAGTACAGGTGCTCCCAGCTGGCACAGGCTCCCAGTGCTGCTCTTCCTTTTGGCTGCATTACATGCTCAGACCCAACCAGTTTAAGTTTCTGCTTGTCTAAGGGGTTAGAGCACTTGTAAAATCTCTGTGGGCTCTTCACAAAGGCAGGAAGGATCTCAGTCTGCTAACTTCCCAGACTAGCAGGCTGCTTCTACAACATATTCCAGTGGCTTAAAGTTACCTTTCTCCCAAACATTTAGGGCCCAGCAATTTTAGAGCCTGCTTCCCCACGGCTGCATAAGAACAAGAGGTCATTTAGGAAAATAAAGACAGACTTTTTCCAATAGGATTCTGAAGCAATTAATCATCATTGCTGAGAACAAAAGTAACCTAGACCAAAATGTAGAAATTATTTTCCTGTGTCAACTTCTCTGTTGATAAGAGGGTGTTTTTAAGTCATAAGTTTCCTGCTAACAGCCACATCAGGTGAATCCCCCACCAGGCAATTAATTGTTCCGTTGACAGCTCCTACCTGGTTTGTCTGGTCTCACTTCATGTTTTCTATAAAACAGGAAGTCATTAAATCTTCATAATCTATTTATTAGACCTGCACTGTCACCACATCAGATCTCACCCCAAAATAGACAAGAGGACAGATTATGTTCAGACTTGAAATGGCATTTGTGTTGTGGGAAAGATGTATTTAGAGTTTATTGAATCCAAGTTTGAGGTTTAAATCGTATGGGAGGGCAGAGAGAGTGTTGAAAGGAAGTTTACATGTCCCCAAGCTAGTTGACAAATACAAGCATGAATATGCTGTGAAAAACCTTCCCTCCTCCCCATGCAGCTCAAAAGGGTTAAATATGATAGTTCTCTGTTGTCTGTTGCTTGCAGAATTTTATTTGTAATATATTTTCCACTAACACCCTAATAGCAGGTCAGATAGGCTGTGTTTTGATATCTCCAGTGTGATGAATGTTGTCATCATTCTGGGAATATTTGCACAGCTATTCAGTTGGTCACAATAACTGTGGAAAAAAAAATTAGTGGAATTTACTGAATAATTTACTTGCTGAACACTATTTGTCTATTTCTCTACAATAAAAACCGCAAGTCGAATTTCTATTTTTCATTCTTGCTTTTCAAGTTTTCATCACTTAGGAGTTTTCATTTGCTCCATTCCCCACCACAACTCCTGTCTGGATAACTCCCGTGCTGGATTCTTTATGTCCTTTCACAGGTTTTCCCACACTCTTTTCTTAGGCCTCATCCCTGCAGAGCTGGTTTTTACCATCGCTTCCCAGTTCTAACTCTTGGTTCCCTCCCTTGCCCGTCCTCCTTTGCTATTAGGAATCCTGTGGAAACTTTCCAGCTAATTAACCAGCTCAATGCTTGTGCAGGGGAGCGAGGATGCCTCACGGTTGGGTTTGGTGACCATGGGCAAGGTCGGAGATTCCCCTGCTGTGTTGCTACTGGCTGGGAAGCAGAAAGGATCTCCAGATCCTTTTCAGTATCCTGAGCTCTGAATCCCTGTTCTGTGGGGGCTGCTGGAAAGGAGCAGAGGAAGAGAGGAGCAGTTCTGGCTCAGCTGGCACAGTGGCTGTCGCTTGAGTTGGTTTGAACACTTTGTGATGATATATGAGAGGACTGAGACTTTGAAGATGATTTTTATTTTCCAGGGCATGTAAATGAAATTTCTGGTGTGGCACAGGCTGAGAATGTGATAGTCATCACTGTCTGCAGAGAATCAAAAGGAAAAAAGGAAACAATTACTATTTTTTGATGTGTTTGACAAAAATTGAGGTGTGAATTTATCATTTAGAGTCAGCAAGATTAATTCCTTGAAGAAAGTCAAAGTCAATACACAAGGAATCAGTGTTTTGTGGCTTTGTTTCTTTATTTTCTGGAAATTCACATGCAAAGCATCCAGGTTCAGTGGTAATTTGTTTACCAGTGTAGTTGTTCACAGCTCCCGTGTGGCGCTTCCATACAGCCACAGACAGCAGCGTGTTCTTTCTCCTATTAGCTCATGATCTCATCACCTTTCCTTTTAGGCCGTTCTTGCTTGCCAGCTGCTGTTGTGCACTTCTTTGGCTGGCAAGGAGGGAGACTGGTAGTTTCTGGAGCTGCTTCTGTTGTTGGTTAGAGGAGTAATATGCCTTACTTTTCCAGGCTCTGGTTAGTCTCTAGAAGCCTGTCACAGCTAACAATATCATAGTCATTATGGCTTTTGAAAAGGATCTACAAATAAAAATCCTCTTTGAATGAAGTTAAAATCTAAATGAATGTGTATTTTTATTTTGAAAGCCTCTCCTGTAACATAGTAGCAGAAAGAAGTAAAGGGAACTTTCTTCCTGGCGCTGAAGTGTGAGGACAGACATTTTGATTGTGTCTGGTAGAGGAGCAAAGGCCATTATTATGGATATAAAATTCTGCAGTCTATTCTGCATCTCAGTTTCTAGTTCAGGTGGTGTAGTCACAGGGCAAGGGATGTGCCTGCAGCTTTTTGGTGGTGATGGTTTGTTTGTTCTTTCTTTTGCTTGCATGTAGGATGAATAATTTTCATATTTATTTGCCTTTTGAATTTTACCAGGTGATCAGCTGTTCTTGCTAGAAGGAAACAAAGTAGAAACATTTAATTCTTTCAAAACACATCCTTCAATATTTGTGTCTTTTCCAATAGCCCTTCAGGATCATTTACCACAGGATACCTGATTTTGAGTTTCAGTTTTCTTCTTGAGAGGCTTCATATCCAGTCAAGGGTGCAGAATACCATCAGCTGGAATGTAATAGTCCTTGTATTGCCTGTGTATCTGTGTTAGTTCATTGCAGAAGCTCATTTATTCTCAACCTCTGACTTAACTGACAGCTTAACTGACTGTCCAGATCAGTGCATGGATCACCTCACCTCCCCTGAGAAACTACACGTAATTTTGCATGCTATGATGGATGTAGTCTTTGCCTATTTTGATGTGATTTCTCACAATCTCTTTCTCAGAAAAGAAAGGCAAAATATCTCCAGATATCTTCAGTCCATATGGATGGATTCTGAATGAGTTGTGAATTTTTAGGAAAGAGAGTCTAAGTGGAAATTCAGTTCCATCAACACATTGTCAAATAATAAACAGAAAGTGAGATGTCTCAGAGTTAATAGAAGTGCAGACATTCATGTAGAAACTTATTGACATTATGTGGAATAAGTGAGCTTTTTTCCAACCTTCTAATATGTAAATTACCAGTCCGTTTATAATTAATTGTAGTTCTATTTTATCTATAGAAGCAGAACTTGCAGCATAGTTGGTGATGAGAAAGGGTTCTGTCACTAGAGTTTTTGAACCTTTTTATCTTTGTGGATCCCTAAAAATCTTCCAGGGCATGCATGGACTCTTTCCAGTAATATTGAGTTTCCTCTGCTCATTTACCCTCTGCAGGCACTGTGGCAGAGTTCATGGGTATCTCAAACTGGAAACCACTGAACCAGACAGACAATTCTCACGTTCATACAACCTTACCAGTTCATTAAATCAGTTAAAAATCAGTTTTGCCTTTGGCAAAACTACACAGGTTTTTTCCAATTCAAATGTCTGTATTCCCTTATGTGGAGAGTGACTTGCTGAGGCTGAGTGAGGACTGACTGCTCCTGAGAGAACTACCTGTATGTGTGTGTGTGCAGCAGGGTATGGTGTCTCTTACTTAATGGGTTTTGTTCTTCCTGATGGTTTGAAGTCTGTCACGGTGCCCTAGAGCCCAGAGTTGAGGAGCACTTGAAGTTGTCATCTTCGTGGCTGAGCTGTAAAACTAAGTTTTGACTGTGTGTTCAAAATTATGTGCTGTTGGTATGAGCAGGAGTGCCTGACACTTGCTGTCCCAGCTAGAATTGGCTAAAATAATGAGAGCTGGAGTACATGAGGTGTTTGTTCTGCATTTGCCCATCTCTGACTCATTGTCATGCCTTGTGATATTTGAACACTTTTAGTTGTGAGCGAGCTTCAAAACTTACTGGGAACAAATCTCGTTCCTGTGATCTGCTTTGAAATCTCTGCATGCCTGTCTGAAAGAAATTGAACAAAATCTGATTTAAATGCACAGGAAACAGGAGAATGCTCAAGTGAGGTCATTATCATGCTCAAGTACTTCAGGGGTACCAGAAGAGGAGTCTGTCTTTGCATATTGCATTGCTACAGCAAACTCTAACATCAGCTGTGTTTCCTCAAGTCTCTTCAATTTCAGTCATATTTTTACTCATATTTTAAGAATCTGTGTTTCATAAAATAATCTTTTAAAATGCTTAACTATACCTGGAAATTAAGGAGCAGCTGGACTGATGATGGTTATAAAGTAGCTATTGCAATATTGATGCACCTACCTGATACACCTTGGGTTTAGATTAGACAAGAGAGGCAAAGTGCTTTGCTGACTTAGTCCTGTTTTTCCAAGTGTTTGTATCTTTCTGGCTCTGGGATATTTGCTCTTAAAGTCTGTTCTTTATGTCATAACTATGACTACTTTAACATGTAGATCAAAGTAATTATATTTTTCTAATTTACTAGTTTTTCTAATTACTTTCTTGTTTGAACTCTTTGGGAATAATTCCGTGTAATTCAATGTCATGAGAACTCTTCCAATGCAAAAGCTCCCTATTCAATTGTCTTTTGAAATCATCAGGATCTCAGCATTTTCAGTATTACAGAGATGGTAATTCAGACCCTGCAGTCAGAGCCTAATCCTCTGGCCTGGGTTAGGTGTGGGTTAGGGAGCAGATCCATTCTGTGATGTGAAGTTGTTAAATAGCAGGGTTACTGTGATCCTATTGGATTCCCTTAGCCCATTAAGATGATTAATGGATTAATTGAGTTACCCTCATTGTCTTACTTGTCACTCTGACATGTGATACGTCATAGATGGTGAACATAGCTAATAATAAGCAAAGCTGGGAGGGTTTGTGCTTCTCCAAACGTGGTGTTTGTTTCCCAGCTGCGTTAGCTGATCTCCTAAAAGGTAACTTCTATGAGCTTGGGCTTTATTTCTGTAACATTAAATAGAGTGTATGATTGAAAGGGACCTTTTTGATGAGCTAGTTCAGCTTTCTGCTAGACTGTAAAATGCATGTTTAGAAAGTATCTTGCTGTCTCTCTTTCACTGTAAGATGTTCAAATACTCCTGTTGACTGTTTTCTTCTTGGAAATGTGTGTCTGACTTCTGCCTTGGGTGTATTAAGGGCTAATTTGTTCCTATTGGGCATAAATTGACATTGCCCTTTAGTTTCACTGAGTCCCGATGTCAACCCCACTCCTCCCACTAAGCGAGGTCAATCAACCAGTTTGTTTTGTCAGGTCTGATATATCCTGCGCTTTGCTTGTTTTGCAGCCAGTTAATATTGATGGCTCATGTTTTCTCGTGGAGCAACTGATAGCCCCAAGCGTTCCTTCCCATCGCTGTTTCTAACTGATGAACTCCCCAAGTGTCCTGTTCATTACTGAATTCAATTTCATGTGTGACACTCTGCATTACAAGATTTGTGCAGCTCTTCCTGCATGGCGTTATAATCCTCTTTCCCACATAGATGTGCTGCCCAGTTTTATGTCTTCTACAAATGGCTTTGGGAGACTTCAAGTTCCCACAGGAAGGGCATTAATGGGAATACATGCCGAACTGAGCTCTGAGGTAAATCTATTAAGAAGTCTGTTAGCACCTTTCTGGCATTTTGATGTCTTTTTGCTGTAGCCAATTTCTTGCTCATTTTAAAACTTTTTTTTTTACTCACTATAAAAGCCTATCTGCAGTTCTCATGTAAATTTTCCATGTGGCATAATACATGATACCCTAGCAAACTAAAAACAGGGTACTACATTCCCTTTTTTTCTTGAAACTTGGTTCTTTTCCTTCAGGGAACGTATCTCTCAATCAGGAATGATACATCTTTAGTAATTGCATGCTGGAAAGGGGTGGAAAATGCAATTGTCTCTGCAGCTCCAAAATTTCTTCTACAGTTTTGCATCCTATTGAAATCAAACTGGTGGGATATTTTTTTCATTTGCTCTTAAATATACGTACAAACTTGTTATTGTCATGTCAAAATGTAAATTGTTCTGACAGGGTTTTGTAAGAAATTTTCACAGGTTCACCTGTGATCCTGTGTGCTTGTGCTGCAGTTCTGGAATGGAGATTTCCTCCTTACTTTGATTTAAGTGCATTAAGTTATTTGAGTTCTGCTTTCACCTTCAGGTTGATACAGTTTCTTCCCATAAATTTGCTAACTGGTCCATGGCCAGCCACCTCCGCTTCACTAAAAACTGAGTCACAGCATTAATACAACCTTAAAAAGAAAATTATCTTACATTTCTATTCTGTCTTCGTTGTTTGGTGATCCTGATGTTTCTCCCCATGTTCTATTCTTATTCATATGACTGAAAAACCTTTTGGTACAACTTGTAATAGTCTTTGTATGGTCTAACTTGAATAGCTCGTTTTTCCTTGCTTTTTTTTCCTTGCATATCTTTCTTTGATAGCTCTTCCTTTTGACCTTTTTTTCAATCCTTGTAGATTGTCAAGCTATTTCTAACCTCTCTTTGGAAGTGATTGCTAGGAAGAAGTGCAGGACTTGACAACTTTTTTTTTTTCCTTACTTGAAATATAAAATCCTGATAGCTTTAACACCATGGGCTTGAAGGACTTCCAGGCCTCTTCCACATCCAAATTCCCAGTCTCCTCAGTCACAGGTTTTTAAGCTAAATTTCTTAACTTACCAAAATTCACGCTTCTTAAATAAAATCTGTTACAAGTGTTTGCAGGTTATTTTTAATTTAAACTGAAGTACATTTTGATTGCTTAACCTGCAGTATTTTCTTGGACTCCCTCATGCACAGAGGTGGTGACTGCTTTCCAAAATACAAAGCCTTGCCTCGGCGTGGCAAACTCCCAGTGCTGTAAGTGGGTGTTGTCTGCAAGGAGCAACTGCAATGGACATGTTTATTTGGATTTTTTTCCATAATGACATAAAAAAGCATGAGCCCAAAATATTTTACAAAGCTTCAGTGTGCAAAATCATAGTAGGGTTCCTCTATGGAGTTACAAAATACAGACTGCTACTTAGGACATTGTTCTTCAGTATAAATAACTTTCTCCAAGACGAAAGACTTTTTCATAGGAGAGGAATTAAGCTGGTGTTAAAAATTCCACCAGTACAGGCAGATGACAGTAAAATATATTGGTGACTGTATTTGCAACAAATTTTTGTCTTGACACTTAAAGTGAATGTTGTGGTGCCAGGCAGAAGGAACAGTAAGCAGGATCTGTCCTCCTGCACACAACATTAACATTCTCTCATCACTGTTTCAGAACATGCACACAGAGTTTTGGAAGAAGCCAATCTCTGAGTGGTTGTACCAGAGAGTAATTCAGTCACAAGTTTTACTTCTATGCTTACTAATAAACCATAGTAGTTCCTTGCTATGTTGGATGCATTTATCATGCCATAGCAGCTCCAAGGATATTCTGGCTTTAAGGTGTCTTTAGAAATTTGGTCTCTCTTGATTGAAGTGCATGAAAGGAAGAAGTTTAAAATATCCAAAGCTTCAGTTACATTGGGTGATGTAAAGAAGCCTCAGTAGTAGAGCAGATTTCCCAGCTGGTTGTCTTGGTGCGTGATGGTTACATTTATCTAATCAAAAAGGTTATGTATGTGATGTGTATGTTTTGAGAATAACTTGAAGGATGCTTACCTAGATGTTCACCTCTAGTACTATTTAAACATTTTGGGTTTAGTGGAATGGGAATGTAATCTGTGACTTCAGTTTGTTTCCCTATGTAGAACGTTCTGCTTGGTGAATTCTTTTATTTTAAGATTCTGTGAGGCTGCTGCTTGCCACAAAGCAGATAATATGTATGAGTCTCAAAGGCTGGACTCGCTTTCTAGGTTGAATCTCAGCATGTCCACAGAGGACTGTTAATCATGGTGACAGCCCAACTTCCAGGGGCAAGCTGACATTTGAGGTTATTAAGTCAGAAAACGATTGCGATAAGTTTAATGGTGGGTAAACAAATATCTAACAAATGGAACTTTCAAGATTTAATTTAAAAATATATTTTAAGTGGCTGCCAGTAAGCCTGCCAGAAGCATGTGAGGCGTTTCTAAAATACAAAATGTGACGGCTCATGGAATAGTGCATGATCAGTCATATCATTCAAAATTACCTGTCAGCTGCAGGCAGGCAGGGTTTGCTTTTCCTTGTGGGTTTTTTTCCCCCTCTCTGTACAGTTATGAGTCGGAGGATGAATGCTGCTTCTTCGTCATCTGTGTCAGCAGAAGCTTACGGTGAGGTAACCTGAAGTACGACTTTAATATACTGGGTTAGAACAAATTAAACCTTGGGATAGATCACAGCAAATGATCATCCTGAAATGGCAGATGGGACAATGGAGTTGGTGGAACAGTCACATAAAGTTACAGAGTGAGTCACGGGCAAAGCTAGAACGAGTCAAGATTCTTAGGGATTAGCTGGGAGTTTAATCAGTAGTTTCCACTGCTGTTGGCAGTTTAATCTGGTACCAGGTACATGCATTCCCACTCATTCTACTTGCTCTGAGACAACATTTCTTCAGTATGTTGTAACTTTTGAGGGCGAATTGAAATGAAATTATGGTCATTTTATTGCAAAGAAGAGGAACCTGCTGCACCCTTTTCCTTTCTCCCCTACTATGAACTGGTTAATGATAGTTTTGTTATTTTACCAAAGTTTTTGTTAACTACCACTGATTTTAGTATCTTTACATGTACTGAACATGATGATGCACTTCTGTTTCTGCAGAAACCACATTTCTGTCTTAGAGCTCACTTTCTAAAGACATTTACTGTGATTCCCTGTTGTACATTCCTACTCTATGTCCTAACAGAAGGGGAAAGAGTATCAAGCATGACTGGCTTTCTGTTTTCTTGAAACTTGCTCTTTATTTCAGGAACCAAACTGACTGTGATACTAAACTAATATTTCTTTTTGGCAATAGGTCATAGCAAACGACAGAAGCCCACTGGTGGGTAAAGTCCACTGGGAGAAAATGGTGAAGAAAGTCTCAAGGTTCGGCATACGTACTGGCACTTTTAACTGTTCCAGTGACCCCAGGTATATCCTTAAAGGATTATCTAGATCCCAAGAATATCTTAAGGCTCAGCTGTGTTCTGGCAGCAGGGCTTGCTGTGTTGTAAAAGTAGCTGTGACAGAAGGTGGCTTTATTCATGTTTTTATCTCTCCTAAAGTCTGCTCAGAATGCTCCATTACATTATTTATCAGCTCTGCAGCTTCCTAAAGCGTCGTGTGGGAAATGCATGATTAGACTGTGGAGAGCATAATACAGCAGTGGAGAGGAATGAACGGAAGAGTTTGGCCTTCCAGTCCAGGCATTCAGGGACAGGAGCTGTGCTTGCTTAGCACAAAGCCAAATATATCAGTTTTAGAGTCGTTATATCACCATCTGGAAGGGGGAAGCACAGGTTAGCATGAACCTTGCATACAGTGCCTGCCTCCCAGAATTACTGACAAATCCTGTTCCCTGACAAATGTATGTTTATATATAAACTGGCACACACCCTTGGACAACACACAGTGTGCTGTGCAAGAGTCACTGTGTTTGCATATGATTTTGAACAAGGAAGAAGAGCAGAGCCAAAGAAGCTATTAATAATTCTCTGCTGCTGTAAAAAGAGGCGCTTTTTTTAACATTTTGTTGGAGGCGTTTGCTTTACATGACAGGAGACTTTGTCTAGAATTCCAATGGCATGTATGGATACGCACATCTTATACAGCTTAAATCCTAAATGTTTACAGAAATCTCAATGTTAATCGTAAGAGGAAATTCTTAGGCTTTGTAGTGCTTATGCAAAATAATCTTGTATAATCAAAACTCTGGTATTTGAACATCTTAAAAATTTGGCAGTGTTTCTCTTTGCATAGCTCCTAAGTAGCCTTAATATTCTGATCAAATACTATGTTTTAAATTAATTCTTTTTTTTTCAATACAAGAAATGTTTTGTCAAGTAAACACTTGTGAATAGTTTTCATCAGGTTGCAGCTGAAATTCAGAAGAATACTGCATGCTGCAGTAGTCAGGATACCTTTATTAGTAGGGTAATATGTTATGGCTCCTTCTAAAAATGCTGCATTCAGATTCCTGGGAAGGGGAGTTGTAATTGTCTAAATACACGTTGACAGACCAAAACCAGAGAGGATGTAGGTAGGATGGCTGGTGAATGAGGCTGGTGGTCCCCAATGTGCAGGGTTCTCAGAGACAGTTTGTGTGCCTGTTGGCTCTGTCGTATTTTGATTGTTAAAGCTTGCCAGATATTTCCTTAAAGGAGGACTAGATAATTTGGTGTAGTGTTATTGATAGGAAAGATGCATGAGAGAAGGGATCTTGTGAGTCATCAGATTCATCTCACAGTTACTGGGCTCTGGACCATGTACTTGGGGTTCAGCCATGAAGAGCCTCTTCTTTTAGGTATGGATTTGGGGTTCATCCCATCTGCCTGCCAGACAGGGCTATTTTTTTAGCCCAAATCATCCAGCAGCATGTGTCTGCTTCCCGCTCTGCTGGTTTTGTGGCCAGCTCTCTCACCTCACCCCTTAGCCTGTCTGCATCCTGCCAAAATGGTCCCAGTAGGAAGTGGCACTTGTCAGCTTCATTAAAGCAACTGCAAACAGACCAGTGTCTGCTCAACTTCACCCCAGGGCTGCTTAGCAAAACCAGGATGGAAGGAAGCACTGGGAAAGCTGTGGGATATTGAGTTACACTGGAGTGGTTTTCTTCTTGGCTGGAAGGCCAAGGAAACGTAGCTTCTAATACTAAAGCTTTAAAGTAAAGAGTCATCTTGTGTATTATTCAAATCCAGTTACAAAGCATGAATGGCTCCATGGCCTTGTTTTCTTTAATGACCTGTGAAAATTAACACTGTTTCTCTTCCTGTTTTATGAATACATAATCTCTTTACAATATTCCTGTAAGATATAAACGTATGGTAAGAATAAATATGCTTTGCCAGAGAATATTGGGTGCCCTTATTTCCTGCTATTATATTGTAAGGGTTCCCAGGTGCTCAGCATGTCTCATTTTTGGGCTTGGAATAGAAATGTAAGGACTCAGTTCTGGGGTTATGAAACTCTGTAATCTAACCTGCCGTTTTCTTTGTAGATACTGCAAGAGGAGGGGTTGGCTAAAATCCACCCTCATTATGTCGGTTCCACAAACCAGTACCTCCAAGGGAAAAGTCATGCTTAAGGAATACAGCGGGCGCAAGATTGAAGTGGAGCACATTTTCAAATGGATCACAGCCCACGCTGCCTCTCGGATCAAAACCATCTACAACTCGGAACATCTGAAAGAAGAATGGAACAAAAGTGACCAGTACCGAGTGAAAATATACCTGTTTGCCAACCTCGACCAGCCTCCGGCATTCTTCTCTGCATTAAGTGTAAAGTTTACTGGAAGAGTAGAGTTTATTTTTGTGAACGTGGAAAACTGGGACAATAAAAGTTACATGGCAGAAATCGGTATCTACAAGACACCATCGTATATACTTAGGACTCCTGAGGGGATTTACAGGTATGGAAATAACACTGGTGAATTTATATCACTACGTGCCATGGATTCCTTTTTGCGCTCATTGCAACCAGAAGTTAACGATTTATTTGTTTTAAGTTTAGTTTTGGTTAATCTGATGGCTTGGATGGACCTGTTTATTACACAAGGCGCCACTATAAAGCGTTTTGTGGTTCTTATAAGCACTTTAGGGACGTACAATTCACTATTAATTATTTCCTGGCTACCAGTGTTAGGTTTTTTGCAACTACCCTACTTAGACAGCTTTTATGAGTACAGTTTAAAACTCTTCAGGTACTCTAACACAACTACTTTGGCTTCTTGGGTGAGGGCCGATTGGATGTTCTACTCTTCGCATCCAGCCCTCTTCCTCAGCACATACCTTGGCCATGGTTTACTAATTGATTACTTTGAGAAGAAGCGAAGACGCAATAACAATACAGATGAAGTAAATGCTAATAATCTGGAGTGGCTGTCGAGCCTGTGGGACTGGTACACCAGCTACTTGTTTCATCCCATTGCTTCTTTTCAACACTTCCCTTTTGACTCGGATTGGGATGAAGACCCGGATTTGTTCTTGGAGCGGTTGGCCTTCCCCGACCTCTGGCTTCACCCTCTGATACCAACTGATTACATAAAAAACTTACCCATGTGGAGGTTTCAATGCCTCGGCGCCCATTCTGATGAGGAAATGCTGGAAACCTTTCCAGACAGCGAAAGTGACTCTGACAGCGAAAACAAAGAGGTCTTCAGTAGCGACAGAGAAGTCTCGGAGGACGATGAGCTGAGCACGTTTCACAGGTGCAGTGAAGGAGAGCGTCGGTGCGGCGTCGAGACCTGTTCGTGTGCCAGTCAATATTGTCACCACGAGCCATGCGAACGCAAAGCCAGGTCCTACGGCTCGTACAGCTCCGCAGGTGACGTGGAGCCAGACTGGTCCGCCTGGCCCTCCGATATGTTGCACTGTACGGAATGTGTGGTGTGTCTAGAAAATTTTGCAAAGGGCTGCCTGCTGATGGGCTTGCCGTGCGGCCACGTGTTCCACCAGAATTGCATCGTGATGTGGCTGGCGGGCGGGCGACACTGCTGCCCCGTCTGCAGGTGGGCGTCCTACAAAAAAAAGCAGCCATACATACACCCGCAGCCTTTGTCGAGTGAGCCCCTGTCTTAGCTGTGTGCCCATGTCCTTTGTAAGCTTTCAGGATATTACTGCTTGCCTTTTAAATGTTAGTCACTTAAAAGATTACGTGGTTTGAAGTTTTAGTTTAAATGTTAGTGCAGTGAACTAAAATATACATGATGCTAACGTTAACGACAGAATCATTTGGTTGCCTTGTATGTTGAACTGAATGCAAACTTACCGTACAATAACTTGTTCTCTTCAACATCTGGAAACTTGATGCTGTTTTTGTAAGCACAAAAATCAAGCCTACAAGAGAAGCGTATTCCAGCAAACGTTTACAAGTTAGGATGTGGGTGAAATTGAAATTCTAATCTGAGACAATTGCTTAATTTAAGTGTTTCTTATTTTAGAGTCTGTTCTGCACATCTTTGTTGAATAATGTATGTTGTAAGACAGTACCATTTAAAAAGAAATCGGTGAAATAAATTATTTTAAAAGGAGATTTGTAATGTTAATTGTTTTGATAAATATTTTTTGTGTATGGTTACGGATGTCTTGCTGGCCTGATTTATCTGTGAAGACAATAAAAATGTAACACAACTTTTGTGACTAATAAATCATCTCCAAGGGATGCAGGAATTCAGTGCTCCGAGCCCCTGGCCAAGGAGAAGGCAGTGGTAATTCACTGGGAACTACTTCCTTCATGTGTTGACATGCTTCTCTGCTTGATCAGTGGTTTTCCAATTGATTACAAGCTGCTTTCCCAGATGGAGACCCTCTTCTACCAGCTGTCTCTCCAGCACCCTCATCTGCAGACATCTAGGAAGACTTTAGGGTAGCTCCCTCTAGAGCCTCAAAGTAAACTGTTGTGAAGGAGCAGAATATTGTCATGCAGTGACAAAAGTGGTTCATAAAGGTAAAAACTGCCAGCTTCCAACTGTGCTGGTATTCTGAAGTGATTTCTGGTTTCTTTGATAGTTCTTTGGTGCCATAAAAAATTGAGTTGTTTTCTTTATATTTCAGTATGAAACTGATTTTGGTTGTACCTTTCAGAAATCACCTGGCTGAAAATAGAGAGGAACTGTTGGCTGGAAAGAAAAAAGTGGATGGGGGGGAAGAGCAGGAGATGATATGAGTAGAGGAAAAGACTAAACTAGAAAGATATTTTCAATTGTCTTGTTTAATTTCTTTCCTAAATCTTGCCTATGTGATATGAAAGGAGGATAATGACATAAAGATGATGGTAATAGGAAATATAAACACAGCTCCATGTTGCAGTTACAACCCATCTTCCTCTGTCTTTATAGATTTGGGAGGCTGCTGGCATTGTTTTATCTGTCCAGGGTATGTGGGCACACTCTTTTTTATGAACAAATGTTTCACGGCTCTGTCACCAGGTGTGTTCCCAAGAGGATATTCATGTAATTAGCAGAAGAGCTGTTTTTAATTTACTGAATCCTTTTTCCTCTCTCATTTCGTTTTTCCCATGGCAGTACTGAAGCAGAGAGGTACAAGGGGCACAATATCAGCAACTCTCCCGTGGTCCAGAAAGTCATTTTTATTCCAGTTGAGACCTGCCAGTACATGCCCTGTCTCTGTCATTACAGCCTCGGCAGAGCAGTGGAGAGGCATAATGAGGGCAAAGATCATTTCTGCTTCCAATTTGTGCAGCAGCGTGGCATATGTGCTTGTCACGAGTAGCTGAAATCCACATTGTTTCAGGACTCTTCTGAAACCTGCACTGAACTGAGGCCAAGGGAAAGGAGAAGTTTTGTGAGTATAAATAAGGCTGTAGCTGAGGTGCTGACACACACAAGCGAGGTGCTGTATCACAGCCCGCTGTAGCCTTTCGCTGGTACCTCGGCAATTTGCCAAACTCTGTGAGTGCTAAGCTGGAGCAATGCTGTGTCCTTGGAATACTGAGTGCTTGTGGAGCGCAGCTCTGCTGCTGGGGGCTGACCTCCTCGCCCTCACACACAGCCCCAGCAGCTCTGCCTCTCTGTCCTGGCTCAGCATTGTTTGCAAACCTTTGTGCACACCTGTTTCAGCTGAAGACTTGTTTTAATGGCCTCAGTTGCTCTACTGCAGTTCTTTTGATGGATGACCCGAACTGCTGTTTAATTAGCAGGAGAGCCACTGAGGGCACATCCGTAGGAGCAGGTAATTATGACCAGTAGGTAGCTGTGGCGGAAGGTTTGGTCCCCCCGTGTCTGGGTTATATAAATTGTTGTGGTGCAGTTCGCAGCAACGCATCTGTTACAGAATCTTGAGCAGCTGGCATAGTGTATTGGGAGTCCCAGCAGGACAGAAAAAGCAGTTGGATGTGTTTATTTTATGAAATGCTCGTGTCAGTAGCAGCAGAAGCATCCAAGTAACATTGTTTTCTACCGAGTGCGGGATCTCAGACAGCCCTTCCCCGACGCGTTGACAGATGAACATCCGGAGAACGGAGCAAAGGAGCAAAGACTGTGCCTGTAACAGGGTCAGCAGTTTCGCTGCTCACATGTTTTGCCTCGCAGGGCTGGGTTGTGCTAGGACTTGTGAAGTGTCTTAACTGAGATGCTAAACATTCCTAAAGTGGTGTTTTGTTCTCTGATGTCTCGTGCCTGGAAGCTGGAGACCAATTGTAAACAGAAAATGTCGAACCACTGAGGTGAGGGTATTAACTTATTTCATAGGCTTAATAAAGGCGATGGATGTTTTGTGCTGCCATTACAAAGGATGAATTTAAATCATGTCTGAAGCTCTTTGCCACTCTCAATTTCATCAATTATTGTGTTATTAACACTGACTTTCCCACTGCTGGTGCTCAGTCCAAAACGAGAGCTCTCCTTTCCAAAGCTTGTTTGTTCTGCATTAGGTTTTGGAGGGAAAGATGTCAAAAAGTGAAACTGTACATTTTTGTAACTGTCATTAAAACATCTGTCTCCAGTAATTAAATAATGAGGGTAAGCATAATTGTAAGGTATTAAGAGTCAGATTAAGTTAATAGCACCTTTTTCTTCCTAAGCTTTTGCACTCTGTGCATCGCTGATTTATTTCTAGTGCTCACAGTCTCAGATTGCGCACCGGGGTGTGAAGAGATGGAATGACTCTCTGGAGCTCCAGCGGAGCGGCTCCAAGCTGTCCCTTCATTTCAGCCAGGTGACCCTGCGGAGAGGAGGGTGAAGTCGAGCCAGGCCTGGCTGCTGGGATTTCTCCGAAAGAGCCCCGGCAGCTGGGGGGGAGGTGGGCACCGGCTTGTACGAGCTTTGCCCTCGGGGGTCCTGCGGGCCGTCCCAGGGGAAAGGGCGGAGTGGGAGTCAGCCCTTGCACCAACAGGTCAGCGAGGTGCTGGAGTTCCAGAGAAGGGAGCGGAGCTGGGGAAGGGTCTGGAGCAAAGGTGTGATGAGGAGCAGCTGAGGGAGCTCGAGGTGGCTCAGCCTGGTGAAAAGGAATCTCAGAGGGGCCCTTATTGCTCTGTACAACTCCCTGACAGGAGGGTGCAGCCAGGCTCTGCTCCCAGGAAACCAGCGACAGGAGGAGAGGACGGAGTCTTAAGCTGGACCAGTGGGGGTTGCACTTTAGGAGAAATTTCTTCACAGAAAGGGTGATTGGACATTGGAATGGGCTGCCCAGGGCGATTGTAGAGTTAGCAGACCCCGGAGGTGTTTTAAGGAAAGACTGGACGTGGCGCTCAGTGCCATGGTGGTGCTTGGTCATGGTTGCACT
>VWZT01005624.1:87484-132915 GCA_013397055.1 Pachycephala philippinensis | reverse complement strand
GGAAGTTTAGGTTAGATACTAAGAAGAAATGTTTCCCTGTGAGGGCCGTGAGACACTGGAACACGTTGCCCTGAGAAGCTGTGGCTGCCCCATCCCTGGAAGTGTTCAAGGCCAGGCTGGATAAGGCCTCGAGCAGCCTGGTCTAGCAGAAGGTGTCCCTGCCCGTGGCAGGGGAGGTTGGAACTATATGGTCTTTAAGGTCCCTTCCAACCCCTTAATATTCTATGAGTCTAGCTCCTCTTGCAGACCTTGCCTTAAAATTAGGAAATAGTAGCTGAAATACTGGGACTTGGAGGGGGAAGGTGAGTCTGTAGACAAACTGTGTGTTTGTACCAACAGCTTTCTGATGTCACAGTGAAATGAAATAATGAAGACACTGGTGGATTTCATTTTTGCCTTTCATAAGTAGCTACTAATGTGTTAGTGAAAAGATCTGCTATTTGGTGAGAGGAAGATCAAATACATTAGAGGTACTGGAGAAGCAGCAGGAAGAAGGATGAGAGGCACACAAGTTGAAGGCTTAGACAAGCTGCAGTGTCACAGATGTTCCCTGGTGCTTTGTAGCAGCTGAGTCCCAGGGGAGCAGGTTATGGTTGTTGCTTGTCAGGTGAGAGAATCAGATGAGGAATGTACCTTTGGGAGTGTCCTTTCCTTTCCTTTCCTCCTCTGTCTGTGTCTGAGCACTATGTGGGCTGGGTCAGTCTCCTGTGTTCCTGAGTGTGGTACAGGAGACCCGCAGGGAGAGCTGGGGCTGGGGACTGCTGCTCTCGGGGTGGGGTACCACATCAGACAGCTGTGTAACCCACACATGGGGTTGTGCTGCACTGAGGAGTTCTTGCCTCATGTCGGAGGGCTGCTCTTTTGCCTTCCCTAACTGATGAACTTGTTGTGTTTTCAGGCTCTGCAATGTCTGTTGGTCATCTTGGAGGTTTTGGAGGATGGTGCCATCTGCCTTGAACCTTCTTTTTGGTGCTACACAGCAACAGGACAAGGAGCAGGGGCCATAAACTAAACCACAATAATTTCCACCTCTACATGAGGAAGAACTTCTTTACGCTGAGGGTGACAGAGCCCTGGAACAGCTGCCCAGGGAGCTTGTGGAGTCTTCCTCTCTGGAGACAGTCCAAACACACCTGGACACGTTCCTGTGTCACCTGCTCTGGGAGACCCTGCCTTGGCAGGGGGTTTGGACTGGATGATCCCCAGAGATCCCTTCCTAACCCAATGATTCTGTGATTCTTTGCAAAAAACCCTGCCCAGACTCTATGGAACAGGTGTAGGGAGAGCTGACATGACTCCTCTTGCTGTCATGAGCACTCCCTTGGGGTTCAGGCTGGCATGGTGACATCACAGGCCATAACAGTGATATTGAGAAACCCATTAATAGTAAAAACTTCCTTTCCTCCTGTACTAACTGCAGCTTTAGAAGGAAGAAGTTCCTAGCTGATGGGGAAACATCACTGCTTATCTTGTGTCTGCCAGCAGCTGTGCACAAGATACAGTCCCTGAGCAGGGCTGGAGGGAGCCATCCAAGCACTGCAGAACGTGGATAATGATGGGAAAAGGTTGAGATTTTGTGATGCCAGTGTTTTGCCCTCAGTTCATTTGTCTGCCCACTCTGTTGATGTGAGATAATTTATTTATGATCAATACAAGGCAAACATCTTCAGTCTTTGTGAAGAGCTGGTGATGCATTTCAGCCTGTCTAAAGCTGAGGATTTATTATGCTTTTAATGCCATGTCTGGATTGTTTGGACTTAAAAGGTGGATTTTCCTCCACTGTAGTCTGAGTTGGCTCTTTTCAACTGAGTGCTTTGCTGGCTGACTCTGGTGTGATGCAGTGCTGTGAGAGTGATGGTTTTTAGATCAGAAGTGGAAGCAGAATAGCTTCATGAGCGTGGAGACAACTCAGGGTAATTATCTTTGCTCAGCTGGACCACATACTCCTGTTCCCAGCACTGCTGCCTTGTGCCATGGTTTGTATCCATGTCCCTGTGTCCTGTGTGAGATGGGCAGTGTGGCTTCTTTGCAGCTCAATAAATTGCTGTCTCACGTAGCTGGGAGCATGGAGTAGCCTGGATGAGAGCCAATGGGTTTTCCTCCTCCTCTTAAACAAAACAGGAGATGAGTTGGGAACACCAGGGAAGGCGTAAGCACCCAGCTCTGCCTTTAGGACAGTCGTGTCAAGCAGCTGATTCCTGGCAATGCTAGGGATGAGCTGTGAAAGAGTTTTCGGCTGTCAGAGTTAGCAGGGATTGATGACAACACACAACCAGTCTTGATTTAATGGTGTCTTTGTACTGGGTTGTGCATCCCAGAGACAGAAGCTGCAAATCCTGCTGTGGCTCATTTGACAGTTGCTGATTGTGCTTGTACATGAAGGCTTGTTGTGTGTTGGTTTGTTCTAGAATACAAGTTGTGGAGCAAATCTCTGGTAGTAGTTATATCTGAGACAGGATAGTTGGCCAGCCAGAGCTCTGTCATGTTTTATTTCAGTCTCTTGCCCCTGCTTTTTTCCCTCTCATGTAGCCCATACTCAAAAAAGGGGCCTTCTTAGCTTTCTGTCAGGGTGAGGAATGACTTTCCAGGACATTATCTCCTCTGCTCTGAAGAACAAGAGGGGAGGCTGCAGTCAGTCCTGCAAGGGTTTGGAGTTTTTTCCCTGTAAAACCAGGATTTAACTAAAGGTACAGGAGCTTTCTGAAACCTGTTAGAAACTTCTGCACCTGTGCAGGGCTTTTGGTTGGTTGTGGGGGTTTTTAAGCTGATTTTGTGCTTGGGCACCTCAAATGGTGGCTGTTGTCTGCAGTCGAAACATGGTCTTGTTTGCCATGACCAAGAGAATGTCCTTTGAGACTTGTAAAAGTGTAAATCTGTTGTTCTGCTGGGCTTGTGCACTGAAGTGGACTTGCTTTACAAGTTTTCAGTGCACAAGTTCTCTTCACTCTGCTTTCCTAGAGGGGTGGTCAGGGCAAGTGGAGGTCCCCATCTCCTGGGTGAGCCAGACAGACGATCTGGAACAGAGAGATCTTGGCAGGTGCCAGGAGGGAGCTGTTGAAGGAGTGGCTGTGTTTGAACCCCACCAAAGGCAGGGGAAGGGAAGCTGGGGGGCAGAGGGACCTGAGCAAGTAGGAGGAACATGGCAGGAACCTCCTGATGTTGAGCGATGCAAGACTGTGCAGGTGAGACAGCCATCCCTGCATGCAGGGATGTGCAGCCTGGGGCTGGCTGGGTGCCAGCTCTGCAGGAAAGGATCTGGTTTCCCATGGATAATAAACATGAGTTCCCAGTGCACCTTTGCAGCAGTGAAGGCAAATGGGGCTGTGTTAGGAAGCTGTAGTCACAGTGTTGAGCGTTCAGTCACTGTGCTAATCAGCGTTAAAGAGGCCACATCTGCAGAACAGTGTCCCAGTGTGGGCACCCAGTTCAGGAAGGATCTCAGCAAACTGGGCAAGTGTGGCAGAGGGCCATCAGGATGGTGGAGGGCTGGAGCCCGGGATTCAGGAGTGGCTTAGGGAACTGGGCTCATTTTGCGTTGGAGGAGAGAAGGGGAAGGAGCAAGGGTCTAAAGCCTCTCACTGCCTCTAATGGGGTTGTAGCTAAGACAGAGACAGGTACTTTTGAGGTGTCTCTGGTGACAGGAGAGGCGCTACAGCCACAGCTGGCCAGAGGAGAGTTTTGAATTGTGCATGAAAGGCCAGGTTGGATGGAGCGCTGAGCAATCTAGTTTAGTGGAAGGTGGCCCTGCCAACAGCAGGGCATTGGAAATAGATGGTCTTTAAGGTCCCTTTCAACCCAAACCGTTCCAGGATTCTATGAGGAAAGGTCTTCACCACAGGAGTAATTTAAGTGCAGTTGCTCAGAGTGGCTGTGAAGTCCCTGCCCTCAAACAGTATCAAAACTCAATGGATGAGGCCCTGAACAACCTGTCTGAAGTCTGAACTTGATTCTGCTTTGAGTAGGGGTTGGCTTGGAGACCTCCTGGGGATCCCCCTGACTGAAATGGGCAGTAACATTCTTGGTGCTGTCATCCTGTGCCAAAGTCTCTCCCTTCTGCTGAAATCCCCTGGAGCAAGTTCCCTGTGTACAGTGACATGGCTGTGATGTGGGAAGTTAGCCAGGCAGTGAGCATCTGACTCACAAATCACATCATGGAATCATTGAAGAGTTTCGCTTGGAAGGGATCTATAAAGGTCCTCCTTAACTGCTTGTCTGAACATTAGGAACAGTGCAGTAACTGGTGATATCTCTGCAATGTTTTGGGGTTTTATTACTTGAATAATGAAGTATTTTAACATCACTCATAACTTAAAGCTCGTGCATTTTGAAGGGCTGCTTTTGGTACTGAATGTTTAAGTTACATGCGAGTATAAAAGCATAGTTTTAAAGTTGGAATTTCAAGTAACTTTCTCTTTCTCTTTTTAAGGTCAATGAATGGTCCTTGAAGATAAGGAAAGAAATGAGAGTGATTGATAGACAGATCAGAGGTTTGTACTTGTGTCTCATTTTTTGTTTTTACTCTCCCTGTCTGCCTTCAAGTTTTTTTTTGCTTTAATTGAGGCAGGCTGTGAAATTTAATAACCTGGAGTAGTCTATCACATTCGGAATAAAGGAAAGATGAATGTGATCCTGGGGCTAGACTTAGTCTGTGTTACAAAATGATGTCGCTGTGAAGTTATCCAAGTAAAATTTTCAAAAGAACATGAATATTTCATGCTCCCAGTAAGACATAATGCTCTTAAATCCCTTTGGATAACATGTATTAGACTTATGATCCAGAATTTTGCCCACATTGATTTAATGAGTAGTATCAGTGTGCTATATAATTCCACATGTAGAGAGTTCCACTGGTATGTACTGGTGTGAAAGTGCACAACCCAAGCAAAAGTAGCTTGCTGTCAGCTTGGGAAATTGCAAACAGAAGAGAGGAAGGGAACAAAAGAGGTATTTTCTCAGCGGGTGGGTGTTTTGCTATTAAATGATGAGCATTACGCTGCTGAATGTGTCTTGAAAAGCAGAGGAGTTGCTTTTTATTGCACTGCTGTTGGTTCAGAATTTGTTCTGCCTGCCTTCCCTGAGCCTGAAAATAGGTTTGGGTCTAGGTTTTGTTTTCCCCTTCTTTGTCTTCTACCCCCTCCCTGGGATGTGCTGGTGAAGGATATTTTGTGTCAGCATCTGGTTACCAGGCACATGCCTGTTTTGAGTGACTCCTTGAGCAGTATGTCCTCCCTTTCCCAATCTTCCTCAGCCCCGTGCCTCTGGAGTAACCTGGCAGGGTTTGTGTCTTCTCCTTCCTGTAGACTCGTATGAGTTGGTTGGAGAAGGTTGCTCGTGCAGTACAAAGTCTGCCCTTGTCTCTACTATGAGGAACAGAGTTTATGTCTTTCTCAGGAAAACTGATGTACAGGGACGTGAATTCTTTCTCTTTCTCCAGGGCACTTTGTGTGGCTGTATCAGGCACAGAGGAACTGCAACCCTGATCTTACTAGCAAAATATGTTTTAGAGGTTGCATCTTCCACAGAAGCAAAATACCCACATGTTCACTACTGATGTGTCTTGAAATTTCGGGTTTCTTTTAACTTTTTACATGCCATAATGCTTTTAATGGCCTATACAGATACTAGGTTACATGGTAGTGCGATATTTTGATGTGAATGCAAATCTAATTATTTTAGCAGCTCTAAACATGTCTATATTTCAGAGTCTTACATTCAAAGAAATACAGTTAAGCACTAACCACCAACCATCTGCTATTCTGATAATTCCCCTTAAAATAAACTACAGAATATCTTTGTGCCAGGATTTCACATCTTACCAAGTGTCACCTATGGAAGTACATGGTTCTGCTGGACACTTCCCAGGCTAGCATGCTGCTCCTGAAGGATGACAGCCATGTACCACTGAAGGTTTTCTCAAACATTAACTGCTGTAGTTGGATTCTGCCATGCTTTCTCCTTTCAGCTGAGCCTTACACAGGAAATCCCTGCAATCTTTAAGGATGCTAAGCTGGAACCTGCCTTAGTTTCCTTGGGGAAGGCTGTGCTAGATGTGTTTGGACAAGGCAACACTAGATCCACCTGGTGTGAACTGAGTGGGCTTGGATCACTGGAACACTTGGCTCGCCCGGTCAGCGCAGTTTCTAAAATAGCAACACAGTTTGAAACCATCTGTTGTTGGACTCTCGCTGCTGTAGTGATTTCTCTTTGGGGTAGGTTGTTTTTCAGGGCTTGGAAGGTTTGGAGAAATGAAAGGTATCCTTGTTAGTTCAGAATTGAATTTTTTGAGTTGATAGAGTTGGAGTAATACAGTAACTTTGTGTTTTGCTGAGCTTGCAGGTCCCTCTCACATGTGCTTGGGCTGCTTCGTGCCTCATGTGCTTGATAGTGCTGCAGAGGGACTGGGGAAGTGACTTTGGCTCCCTTGAGGAGTGTGGCTGGCACTGACCTTCAAAGATGGAGTCAACTGTTCTTGCATACTTGTGGCACTGATCTCATACTCAGCAGCTGGTCATGCCAGTGAAAGCATTCACTCGAGTACAGGCTGCATTGCACTAGCCTGGGTGTAGTGACACAATGCTTGTGGTTGTTTTCAGCCTGACAAAGTGAATGTTGTAATTCCTCAGTACTGCTGGAGTTCTTCTGGTGCTTTCTGTTTCCTGCTGGAACACTTCAGCTCTTTCTTACCTGCTGGGACTTGGCTCCATCCTGTGTCTGACATACAAATGTCTTTAAGTTTGTGGTATTTCTGAAAATAATAGTGGGGAAGCAGCAAGGGTATATTTTTCTGATTATGATCCTACAGCTTTCTGCCAGTCCTCTTAAGGTAAAGACCCAAGTGAATGGTAGTGAGAGAATAACTGGTCTTGAGTACAGGGTTCATTAACTCCCACCTGAGAAGCTGTGTTGAAGTCTCCGGGTCAGCCTGTGCTAAAAAGTGTGTGTTGATGCCTTTGTTTTTATAAAAGGACAACTTCTTATTCTTCCAATGTGTAACTTTGTCTAGTATAAATCGAGAAGACTCAAAACTAAATTTGAACAGAGGCTTTCCTTGAAATAATTGTCCTTGTGGTCGTTTCAATCAACTCTTTGCAGGACGGTGAGGCTACTTCTTATTAGCTGAATTCTTTATTTACTTTACGATAATTTTTCTTGCGGACTCTTAGATCCACATTTCATCAGTGGCTAATGTATTGCTGAGTCTGGAAAAGGAAGGAGGTTGATATTGCCCCAGCTTATTCTTACATTTTTTGCTCTGGGCTTTTTGCAGTACCTGGCTCTTGTTGTTCATAGCCAGTGTTACGTGGCAGGGCAGAACTGTGAACAGTCACTTCAGATTTGCTGGAGAAACCAATGGTCTTTAAGGAGGCCTATTTAGTGTTTGATAGTTCAAACCCAACCAACTCTTTGGTGTTCATGCTTGGTTCAGTATTCCTGCTTCAGCACACTCTTAAAAAACAGCTGTTGAACAAAGCTGGATGCCAGGAGAGTTTGAACAGGATGTTTTAAGTTAGGTGTATGTTTTGTGTATATATATTTGTATCAGGCCAGTTTAATAGTCAGGAAGTTATTTTGAAGTTATAAGTCGAATCATCCTCTCAGAGTGCTTTGTTCTTAGGAGACCCTTTTTGCTTCATAAGCTCTTAGTCAGCTCAGCATCATGGACATTCTCAGACAGTCCTTTAGAGTACTCTTGACTGCAAAGGAAGTTACAGAGCTGGATGTTCAGTAATGAGAAATTTCCTATTAAGATTTACCTGAATTAATCAGCTGTCATGCAAATCAGCCTAGAACAAGGTCTTTGAGTAACAGAGGGAATCTGAAATCAAGCAGAAACAATTCTTTGCATTGGACACACACCCCAACAAATGACTGATTTCTTTTCCAAATTCTTAGGAGTTCGTCACTGTTTGCTGTGTTTTTCTGTACTCCAGATATCCAGAGGGAAGAGGAGAAGGTGAAGAGGTCAATAAAGGATGCTGCCAAAAAGAATCAGAGAGATGTGTGTGTGATCTTGGCAAAGGAGCTGATCCGCTCTCGGAGGGCCGTAAGCAAACTCTATGCATCCAAAGCTCACATGAACTCTGTTCTCATGGGGATGAAGAACCAGCTCGGTAAGAACAAATTCTGAGCCCGAGCACAATGACTGCTCTGACAGTCGAGATGAGGTTGCCTTGTCCAGAACCAAAGTCAAATGCAGGCAGAGCTTGAATGTGGAAGCAGCCATGGTCTTGTGAAAGGCAGCTGATTCCAGTGGGCTTCAGGAACCTGGGAAGATCTTCCCATAGCAAGCCCAGAGCTGTGAGGCTGCTGCATTTCTACCCCCTAATCCCAGCAGGCACATGCACCCACAATCTCAGAGCAGAGCCTTTGCCACCACCCCATAAACACCCACAGCTTTCACACAAACATGAACAGCTCCATCCTGCTCTTCCTCTTCAGCTGATGAGGACTGAGGTCCACTAGTAGAACACCCATGTACACAGTAGATGGGTTGTTCCAGGAGCTGCTGTCAGATACCCTGTCTAAGCTGGCCACATATCTGGTACCTGGCCCCAGATCTGCTCTGCCTGAGCTGCTGGTACCTGGTCCTGCAGGCCCCTGAGGTTTGTGTGTTCCCTGATCCATTTCGATCCTTCCCCAAACTACCTTTGGTCATTGCCCTAAAATTCAGTCATGTTTCTGTAATCCCATTAAAAGATCCATTTTAAGTTTTCCCTGTGTCCAAACATGCTCTTTTCCCTCACATCCTTGTAAGGAGTCCTGTATCCCGGTAGGCAATAAACCCCTCAGTCTGCAGGATGTTCTGAGGCTGTTTCCCCACTGCCCTGTCTGGATGGGTGTCCCACCCTGGGCTCTGAAGTGATTGGGAAGCTCCCAGTTTTAGTTTCTTGGGGTTCCTGCCCCTCATTGTTGCCTGCATCCTTGCTGGCTCCCTGTTTCCTCTGATGAGCTGCTCAGCAGGTGATCTAACACCTTTCCTCAGAGCCTGAGGGTTGCAGTGATGTGACAATCACATGCTGTGAAACTGAACTCACAGCAATTTGGAGCACGTTCTTGGTGTGCATTCCTAAACAGATGGAATGCATTCCTGATATCCCTGTATTCTTGTGGAGCCTGTGTCACTGATTTTGACAGGATCTGTCACAGGGGTAGAATTCCCTTAATCTTGTAGATGGTTATTTCTCTAGCAAGAGTCTGGGGGCATTTACCAATACCTACATGGGGGTAGAGGAGCAGTGTTTGATTTTCTTGGTGTGGATGAATCCTTTCACCCCTTGGCTTAACACCTGTGTTCTGTAAACTCTCCTTGGTCCTTTGTGTTCCTCCAGAACCAGCATATTTCCCTCATTCTTTATCCACGTCAGAAATCTGTTGTAATAGACTTCCTGCAGTGTTTTTCATAGCTGGAAACATTCCAGCCTGTAACAAGCAGAGCAGAAAGCTTTAAAGACAGGAGAAGACTTGGTGGAGGTCAACATGCTGCTGAAATGTCAAAGCATTTCCCCCACCCCAGCATTAGCCAAGTAGATTTTAACACTGGATGAATGATAAATCAGGAGTCACATTGTGACCTTTAAGTGTCATTTTGTGGCTGTTCAAATGTGGCTCCCCGTGCATCTCAGGAAGGGGAAGTAGGACCATCCTTGCAGCTTGAGGTGTCTCTTAAAAGGAAAAACTCAAAACAGCCTCTTCCTTATTACCACTGCCAGCATCTCTGTCTTCCTGGGAATGTTCTGATACACTTAGGAAATATGAAGGAATCTAGAATTCAGTCTGGGGTCTGTAGTAACCTGAGAAATGACCACTCAAGGAAAGGTTTCTGTTAGTTTGTTATGAGTGTAAGGCTCTTAAAAGAAATTATTACAATGAAAAATAATATGTGCTGTACCTTCATTTTGCTTCGTTAAGGAGTGACCATTTTATATACAAACAGGTAAGTTCTCCATGTCCAGGAAGCTGCAAAGTTAGATGGCAGAATTCAAAAAAACTTCAAAGTAGCCTTAATTATTGCTTTTTGATCTTGGTATATCAATACATATCAGGAGAGCTTATAAGTTACATTATGAGAATAGCCTCTGGAAAGAGTATTGTCAAATTCAGTTTAAACAAGCTTATTTTCAGCTTATCTGCTTCAGTATTAATGTTACAGCTTACTCTTTGCTGTGAAATTATTGCAGCAGAACTTCTGCCAGGGTTAGCTTCCAGTCCCCAGTGTCAGGCAGGAGGTCCCTGGTTTCAGCACTCACTGCGGCTCTGCTGCTGAAACCCTCAGCAACACCTCTGGCTGCCGAGGGGCCGGGCAGGAGCAACTCGGGTTAATTAAGATACAGCTCACTGGTACTGGGTTTGAAGCATCTAGCTCAGTGTCTCCATGTGATGAGAGTGCTCTGATTTGAAAGTATACTGAGTCTCTGTTGTGACTATCACATTTCTCTCTCCCTGTCTTTAATGAACTGGGTGCAGGTGGTTGAAACCTCTCTTGCAGACCACCTGGGTTGCTCATTGTACAGTATCTGTACCTTTGCTATAAATGTGGCTTTTTCAATGTGGGTACAAGTTGGGCTTTCCCAGGAATTTAGTCAGGAATGAAGAAGTGCAATGCCCGTTTCATTGTAAAATTGAATTGCCTAAATGTAAACAAATTTCCATGTAGGAAGGATATAACTTCTCTGCTTTCAGCGGTGCATGGATTGTTCAAACTGTTCTGTGCCTCTCCTTCACAGCTGTCCTCAGAGTAGCAGGTTCATTGCAGAAGAGCACAGAAGTCATGAAAGCTATGCAAAATCTAGTAAAAATCCCAGAAATCCAAGCAACGATGAGGGACTTGTCCAAAGAGATGATGAAGGTAAGATCTGGCACATAAATCAGACGTGGGTGAACACGATGTGGTTGTTACTGAGCTGTGCAATCGCTTGGGTGGCCCCTTTGTCAGAGGCTTGTGTGAGTTCAGGACATTCTGGGACTCTGTGGCCAATCTGCTACTGGTGACACAAAGAGTTTTAAACCTAACACCAAAAAGCTGTTAGACAAACATTCCTAATAACAAGTTTGAGTCAAAATTGGGAACATATCGGGAATTTATTCACCATAGACATGTTCAAAGAAACAACGATTTTCAGGCATTTAGACACACTATAATATCCAAGGTTGTTTTATAGACACTCCCAAAATTCCACCCAATTTCTAACATCATGGTAGACGTGTTTTGTTTCTTTTAATTACTACCAGAACATCTCCTCTATCTGTGTTTAATGAATAACCAAAGTTTTATCCGGCTGAACAGTGCTTTATTAAATTTGCTGTCCTGGTTAGACAATTACTATTGATTAAGTTTTCTGGGGTGTACAAGCCTATGAAGTGGCTCCCTTACTGCACCTGCAGTGTATTCATCAAATTTTCTGGGGTGTATAGGCCTTTGACTCCTTAAGTCTCTCAAGATACCATTCTTGTTCTATGACATCTAATTCATCTCTGGTTATATAATAACCATTAAACAATTCTTTATTGAATTTTGTTCTTCAGCTGTTAAGTTCTCTAAGGGGTATGGGTCCATGGAGTTCCTTTCTGCAGGTGCAGTGAGGTAGTTTCTCAGGGTTTCCTACTGACACTCAGCCAACACAGATCTAAATCAAAACCAGCCAAAATAAAACAATCGAACATTCCTTAACTAATTCAACATAGTTCATTGCAAAATTTTGAAAGAATCACAAAACTCCTGGCTAATTAAGATATAACTCACTGTCACTGGGTTTGAAGCATCTAGCTCAGTGTCTCCATGTGATGAGAGTGCTCTGATTTGAAAGTATACTGAGTCTCTGTTATGACTATTGCATTTTCAACTATCAAAGTTGTTTTGCTTTTTCCCGTCTTACCACTCTAGACTGCTTAGTTCAAATAAGTTTATTTCTAAATAATTTTACCACTGTGCACCAGCATGGTTTGGCAATATCTCGGTTGCAGGGCCTGCCTGCAAAGGAATGTTTTCAAATGCAGATAGAAAAAAAGCCAAGCTGTGTCAAAGAGAAATTTTACAGTGTGCTACACAATTCATGCTGCATGACTGAAATTTACACTTGTATTTCACATGCCTGGAGCAGGCTGGGTCCTTGGTTTAGACGTGCAACAACAATACATAACCCCAGAATTGTAGAATGGTTTGGGTTGGAAAGGATCTTAAAGATCATGTAATTCCAGCCCCCCTGCCACAGACAGGGACACCTTCCACTAGACCAGGCTGCTCAGAGCCCCATCCAACCTGGCCTTGAACACTTCCAGGGATGGGGCATTCACAAGTTCTCTGGGGAACCTGTTCCAGTGCCTCACCACCCTCACAGGGAAAAATTTCTTCATATCTAATCTAAATCTCCCCTCTTCTAGTTTAAAAAACTTGAGGTTTTCAAAGTGAGAGCATGTGACTTTAATCCTCAGTTTTCTTCCTGCTTTTCCAGGGCACCAGTTGCAGAGATGTGTGATTAGACTGAGGGCAGTTGTGTTGGCCACCCTCCTGCAACAGCCTCGATCAGGAAAGCTGGAGCTGGAGCAGGGGCTTGTTACATGCCTGGAATGGCATAACCTCATCTCCCAAGCAGGAACTGTGTCCTCTTACTCTGCTGTTTGCAAGGGCATCACATGCTGTCTTGTTGTTTTCTGCTAGGCTGGAATTATAGAGGAAATGCTGGAGGACACCTTTGAAGGCCTGGAGGATCAGGAGGAGATGGAAGAGGAAGCTGAGGCGGAAATTGACAAAATCCTTTTTGAAATTACAGCTGGTGAGTTTGTGGATGCTGCTGAGAGCCGAGTTCCTGCCCTGTTCAATAAGATGCAGCAACTGAAATCTTCATCTGTTCTGACTGAACTGCAGTCTCCCAGTGGCATCTCTTCCTTTGGTGATGGGCAGAGAGCTCTGATAAACTGGTTTCTCAGGGAATACAGGCTGAGAAGGCCAGTGGGGCTCAGCAGGGCAGAACTAACATCCATCAGCTGCTGTCTGTGCAGTTATGTAACTGAGGCTCTAACAGATCTGTGTTTGGCTGTGCAGTGAATCCTCTTAACAAGGTGAAACTTAGATGATTGACTAGGTACTATTATTAATGAAGCCAAGAAATAAACTCAGGTGCACTGCCTTGAGTCACAGGCTCTGTTGTGAGTCCTGGCAGTAACATGCTGTGTCTTGTTTGGAGGAAAAAACCCAAAACAAACACAAAAACCCTTTTAAAACCAAGCCCACAACTTCAGCCTTCCAGCTCATGAAGTAATGATCTACTGGTTCAGTTATTTGACTTGGAGAATGCTCAGAATGCTCCTTTCACCTGGATTGCTTGTGATGTGGTGTGACAAATCCAAGAAGCAGGGCTGCATTCAGCTGTACCACACTGAAAGTGGAGCTCCCACCCTGCTGGCACCTTGTGCCCAGTGCCTGGCACATTGCCCTCTCCTTTCTCACATCCTAATTTGCTTTTTCCATCCTGTTTCCTGGCTGGAGCAGCTCCCCTCTTCCCCGGGCAGGCAGTGGGAGCTCCCAGGAAAGCAGCAGGGCTTGAAGGGAGCTGGGAGCCTCCTCCCAGAAGGGAAAGAGTGCAGAGGCTCAGGGGCTGGCAGGTCAGCGCTGCTGGGCAGCCAACAGCCCCGGGCTGGCCCTGTCACAGCTCAGGGGTGTGACCTCCATAAGTGACTGGGTGGGTAATTTTAGATGTCCCTGAAAGCCACTAATGATTAAATGAAGACCTAGCACACACTAATGAGCCTGTTTGTTGTTGCAGGGGCCTTGGGTAAAGCACCCAGTAAAGTGACAGATGCTCTGCCAGAGCCTGAGCCCATGGGTGCAGCTGCTGCTGCTGTGGATGAGGAGGAGGACATCGAAGCGATGCAGTCACGGTTGGCCACCCTCCGGAGCTAGGGACAGGATGGATGTGTACAGTTGGCTTTATTTTATTCTGTCCTTCCTTCAAAATGCAAAACTTAAATGTATCCTCACTTATGTAATATATATATATTTTTTTTCTTCCTGAGAATTTTATTCTCCAAGAAACTACTGTAATATACTTCTTGGGGAGTGCGGTCTCTGCCAGTTTTCTGTTCAGCCCATGTTTCCTGTGGTGACATGGCAAGGGTGGTGTAATGTTATGTATTTTTAGATATAAAGTCCTGAAATATATTCTCATCTTCAAGCAGCATTTTTCCGTAACAGGCACTTTGGTTTAATCTGCTACCAGAAACCTCCAGCACTGTCAGATCTGTGTTCTCCTGAATCACTACAAATTTTATTAAAGCTGCTTCTAACAGTCACTGCCTTGCAGCAGTTTAGTTTGCATCACTGTCACAAACAATACCCACCTCTCACACCTCCCTTTTGGTTTTGTAACACCTTTCTTTAGCACAGTTAGAGCCTGCGCTGCATAGTTAAAGAGAAGTTTTCAGTCAGTTCCAGCTCTGCATGCTCACAGGAGAGCCTGTCTTAGCCAAGGCCGTGGCACAGTGAGGGCAGGGCAGTTGGCAGCAGTGGGAGGCAGGGCCCTGACTCACCAGGCTGTTGGCAAAGCTTCCCCAGACCCTGGGGCCATGCCAAGGCCTCTCTGCTGCTCACATAGCACATTTCAGGGTCAAGGGAGAGCTGTGTCTCCTCCCAAGGAAAAGCTTCAGGCAAAACAGATGTCATGGCTCACAAAACACAGTTTGCAAACCAAAAAACTGACCCAAACCTGTCACTGCCACAGGCACCTTCCAGGCAAAGGCCAGAGCTCTTAATTTTAAGGAAGACTTACCAAAAGCAAGCTAAGTCTCTAAATAGCTATAACCCAACAGCAAGGGTAGAAAAACACACAAGGCACACAGATAGCTGGATGGAGTCCAACACCTCCCAGTTTCAGCCATAAAAGCATGGAGGGGCCAAGCACTGTTCACCTTTGTGCTGGGGGAGGCAAAGTATCCCCAGTGCTTCAGGGCTGTGCCCTTCAAGCGTTCCACTCCCCCCCAAATGCAACACAAAAACAGGCAGGAGGGAGAATTTGGGTCGTGTGGTCTTAAAAAATCCAGAAAGGACAGATCAGAAACAAAAGCAGATGAGGAGGGGAGTGGGTAAGAGCTGCAATAAAACCAGATTGAACAACAGCACATTGGTAAGAGCTCAAAATCCAGCTTCAACAATGACTCTTTTCAGAGGTGTGTGCACACAGGGTGTGTAAGATCAGTGTGACTCAGCACCTGCTGGCTCCAAGGAAAGCAATTAACCTGCTTTATGTCATCTACCTCAACTTGATAGTTGAAGGGAGAATGTTCAGATAAGTGTTGTTTTTAAGCATACTTGACAAGTTCAAGCACAAAATGCCAAATCAAGCCAGCTGAAGGGACTAGAAGAAGTTATTTACTGTCAAGAGGTGTCAGCAAGTGAAGATGGAGAACTCTCACTGAACCCAGTGAAGGGCTGCTGTGCAGGCAAACCTTCTGTAAGTAGCTTAACTCTTACAAGAGATTCCTGCTCCCTGCACCTCACTGCAGCCTGTCCCCACTCCTGAGGGAGCAAGCAGAAGTTTCTCTGAAGAACCATCTTGTCCCCCAAGAGAGACTCAACAGTTAATGCTGATCACAAACAGCAGGTGAAGTACTACAGGAAGGGGAATTTGCAGAGTTCAATTTGTTGCATAAAGCTCAGAAAAGTGATGTGGCTACCAAGGAGGGTTCCTCTCCTGCCTGGCTGTTCCCAACACTCATCCTGCACCTTTCAGTGCTGGGAAGGAACTGAAAGGTTAATTTTATCTCATGGTATGTCATCAAATGAGAGATTCACTTTTCCACCCCTGACCTCTCTTTTTTAAGTTTTACAATGTTTTCAGTCTTTCTCCAAATAACCCTGAGTTGTGCGTGTACAAGCTGCAAAGCTCATGTGATACAGACCACAGGAGCAGCAGTCAGTCAGCTAAGTCATGCTTGGGTTAACCAAAAATAACTATAAACAGGTCTGCTGCTAAATTCCATACCCTAAGCCTCCAAATACTTTAGAAAACAGTATGAACAGTTTATGATACACAGTTTTCTTTTGCATTTCAAAGTACTGCATCAAATTAATTACATTTTAAACAGCCAACTGAAGAAGACAGGCAAGGAACAGTATCTGAAATAGAAGAATTTTTATGTAACCATTCAGTGTTAAAAACAAGAGAATCAAACATCAGTTCAAATTAAAGAGCAGTTTCAAACAGAAGACATTTGATTAGAAGTTTCTTTTAACATTTAGAAATTTAAATACATTTAACTAAAGATGGTTAACTCCCATCTCTATGTTACTATACAATAGCTTAAAGCTACTTTTAAATGCTAGTTCTATGTTAATGTGAAATTCCAGAACTGCATTCTTAACTTTTTATGTAAATTGGTTATTAAACTGAGTGATTCCATATTTCCTCCCACCCCAGAATAAATTTCAAAAATTGAAGCTTTACAATGCCTTGAATAATATTTTTTCAAACGAGTAATTTGGAATAGTTCCCAACAGTTCTATAGGAGGTATTTTGTACAGTTTGGAGAGCAACTCCGTATAAAGTTCTATTGCAACTGAGCATTCACAGTATGCCACAGTCCATACATATTACTACATATACATATCAGGTTTGTAAACATTGGAAGAATACACAGAACATAGTACCACGATCCTCTGGTACTGCTGAAAGGAAGATGAGGTAACATTCATATAATCTCAAAGTCCACAGAGGTCCTGACTGAGTAGGTAGAACAGCTGCCAACGCTTCTGTTTCATAGTGTGTGGTTAAGGCGCTCTACGTCACGGTCTGCTAAGGCTGGATTCGTTAGCTCTCAGTATCCCAACTGCATCTTTAACAGCGTGGTATATGACATTCTTCACCTGCAGGAGCAGAGGAAAAGGTGCTTGGTTTTACAAGCAAACTGCACAGATCAGTTTCCAGCTTTCCCACTTCCCCTGTGCACATCAGTTCAGACATGCTCATCTGCCCAATGTCCATGTAAATCAAATTGGGAAAACAAGGTTCACATTCTAACAGGAGATAAGATGAACCCTGCAGCCTGAGGAGAGCATTGCTCAGCTGGTGGGGAAACAAATGACAGAACATTTCAAGAGAATCTCAGGAGAAGCTTCAGAGGGGCTTTCTCAAAATTGCTAAAAAACTCTAACAGTTCAAATACTATTGAAATTCCAAGATCATTAACACTGATCTGAACATGAAAGCAACTTGGGTTGCATGGGCACAGCCTTCACATTGGTGAGGGTTGTCCTGTTGTGTTTTGGTGGGGTTTTTTTTAAAGGGTCAAGAGCACTGAGCATTGGGAAATTACCTGCAATTTATCTTCATGGTTCGTATGCGTATGTGACAGATACCTAAATTCCTGAGTGAGCCAGAAGCAGTGTTTGACATGCTCTGGGGATACAAAGTCTTCTGCAACTTTAATACAACTGTACAAATTATGAACCTAGAGAGAACAAACAAGCATTAGCCACGTGCTCAAAGGGCTGCCCAAGCAGTCAGGCCACTCCATGTCCCTGGTGCTTGCCTGGTGTGGAGCTCCTGCTGGGATGAAAACTACATCTCCTAGAAACTGTACAATAGCCCAGCCTTGAACTCCATACTCCTGATGAAGGCGTTTCCTCAGCGACCGGTCCAGGTACCAACTCTGATCGTGAATGGGATCGTGATCTACAGGGTTTTCTTGGCCTTGTTCTTCTGCAACCTGGAAAAGTCACAAGACAACAGGCATTTCAACACACCAGTCTGACTGGACAGTCAAGTTGTATCTGTGGTATTCCATACAAACGTGTGCCAGAGGGACTTGCACCACGTGTTCAGGTGGGAGAGTTACACAATGAAAGTCTGGATCCTTACTCAGACCTTTGTCAAGGTTTCAACATTTCTCAGGTCCCGCTGGCTTCACAGACATATTGCAAGTGTGGGTATGGAAAATGCAAGTAATCTTAACTGACGGTGGCAAGGAACAGAAGGGTGAAGCACCTCATGTTCACATTGGGAACCCCCATCATACAAGGAACCAGTGTTCTGACACTACTAAAGCTGGAGAGAGATTGTGTAGAGGGGCATGAAGTGACAGGACAAGGCAAAATGGCTTTAAACTGAAGGAGAGTGGGTTTAGATTAGAAGAAGAAATTAGGAAGAAATTCTTTCCTGTGAGGGCAGTGCAGCCCTGGCACAGGTTGCCCAGAGAAGCTGTGGCTGCCCCATCCTTGGAAGTGTTCCAGGCCAGGTTGGATGGGGCTCTCAGCAACCTGGTCTAGGGGAAGGTGTCCCTGCCCATGGCAGGGACACTGGAATGAGATGGTCTTGAAGCTCCCTTCCAACCCCAACCATTCTGAGATTCTCTGACTCTACAACTGGAAGACATTAGCAAGTGTGGAATTCAGCAGGTGTCTGCCTTGAGGCCACAATCAGTCAGTGTGTGCTCACTGACCCAGAGCATGCAAGCCAGATTTTCAGGAGAAACAAGACTGGGAGGCACAACAAGCACTTTAGGACAGAAATTTGAGGGCTGTGGGGAGAGAATTTCTGCAAGAAGTTCCTGTATAAATCCAGCTTGCTGCAGCAGTCATTTACACCCAGGACTGTAGCACAAAAACTCATTTGGGAGGAGATAAACAGCTTGGTTCTAACTCCACTAAAAGCTGCTGAAAACCCCACACCTGCCAGCAAGTGTGACACAAGGGACGGAGGCGTGAGACAGATGTCAAGACTCCAAGTGCTAATGCTTATCAAACCCAGGAGCATGTTTTATCAACCGTAAGATTTGTTCTTTGTTCAAATGTTAACTAAGTCTACTGCAGCCTCTCCCAGCTTCCACCAAGACAGCCATCAGCCTGACCAGCCCAACAGTTGTTCAGATCATCCCATTTATCCTTTTAAATATCAGCATATTGGCTCTTTTCACTTTTAGAGCACCGAAGAAGTTTCAAAATTAAGACCACAAAGAACTCTGGACTATCTGAGGTAAATTTAAACACTGAAACAAGCCCTTTTGGATGTAGTAGCACATCTCTACTAAACCCTTAAATCCCATGAAAACGTGACACAAAATACCTCATGCTTTTCCCTTAATTCAGACCTCATCAAGGTATGGGGGGAAAAAAGTTAGTAAGAGGGAGAGAACAAGGAAGAGCTTTATGTGCCATGTACTGCTCTCACATTCTTCTAAGAATGATCAAATTAAACTGTGCTTTTCCTTAAATCTAAACCAGCTATTTTCTTGTTCACTATGAAACATTACTCATCTATGAGAAGAGTGGGCAGGAGGAGTATCTACATACAAGGTAACTTCAAGCTTCAACTCTCCACTCTTTTCAGATCCTACAAGACTCATGGCACAGGACAAGTTTTGTCTTGGATTCAACTCAAGTACTTGTTTCCAGAGTAACTTGGATATGAAGGAGAAAAGCCCAAGGATAGAGACTTGCAAGCCTACACAGCCAGAAGATCAGTTTTTAAGATTAACAGCTTACCTTCTTAAGGAATTCCCGGATTTTCTCTGTATCTTTGGCAGCATAAATGTGCCACAGAGCTCCGGGCTTTTCTCGGCTTTCAGTAAAACGCTTAATTGTCAGTTCATCAGAGTCCCCATCCTGGATGGTCTTGAGCACTTCTGTGGAGAGTCAACACGAGCAGTTATGCTAAAGGACCTGCCCTCCAGCCACAGAAATATCCCCACATACACCACAAAGACTTTACCTTCTTCTTGATCAGCCTGGCCTTTGGGGATGCCCACGTAAACCATGACATTGGCTGCATCAGACACATCCAAGTGGAGGTTTGTTGTGCCGTATTTCCTGTCCTCTGGTGTTATTAAGCCTGGTGGAGGAATCAAAGGGAAAAAAAAAAAAGGAGTAGCAGATCCATTGGTAAGACAAAGAAGTGTTACACCACTCTCAGCACTTTCTGAAAAGATTAGAGCACTTTTACATCTCCAACAAATGCTTCCACAACAGCAATATGCTCTCTATCCAGGACCTTGCTCCATCTTGTGGCTTCCCAAGTGATCTGCTGACAGGCTGATACAGATCAATGTATCTCTAGCTAGCCCATATGATAGATAAAAGTCGCGTTCAAGTCCTGCTAGAAAAGGGTTTCTACAGCCATTTCGAAAAAAGCCTTTTCAGAAACAGCCTCTTTTTCACTCTAAACAGCAGCTACTACAGGATTTACTTGCCACAATCTCTTTACTGGCCATGATGCTGCCTAATTTTAAATGTCTTTTGAGTGACAGCAAATGAACCAGCCATGGAAAAAAACTGCTCAAGGAGAGATTAAAAGCTCAATGATACAGCCCAAAAAGGAGAATAACAAAAGCAATACAGCCAGAAGCAGCAAAACAACAAATACATGTTGCCAGCTACAGGAAAGAGAGGCTGTGGAGCATATTGATTGGAAGACTGGGAATAACTACTATTGGCTTGAAACCACCTGGACAAAAAGATATTTAATAAAATAAATCATATAATGCTGTGGACATCATTGATATCTATAGGTGAGCCAAAGTCAGGTTTTCTGATCCCTGGGATTAATCAAATTGTCTACAACAGCAAGGACTCACATAATCTACAGTAAATGTAAATACAAACATGGTCAACGTGACCTTTAGACTGAAAAATTCCTTACCATATGCATTGTACATCTTGGGGCCCAAATCCGGTCGCACAAAATAGTTGGGGAGTCGAGAGGCAAGGTTGAGCTTGCCACCTCTCCTGGTGTATTCTGGCAATGGGATATTTTTCATCAAATCATCAAACCTGAAGTAATGCAGCAAAATTTGACATTAGGTACTGATAAAACCAAAAGCAGACTAAAACAGACTGAAATAAAAGCTCTCTCCAGTCAAGGAAGTGTAGTCCTTCCCTCAGGGGGCTTGCTGGACACCATGAAAAGCAACTAAACAAACAAGGCACAGAAATACAGCAGATAAACAAATTTACCTGCTCTGAAGTAATGCTACTTCCTTGTGTAATCACCTCAAGGAATATCAAATAGCCTAAGTCCACATACTTAAAAATGTTTGGCCAAAAAGTAAGCTTCAACTGAACTTTGGATTTCAAAGTGATCCAGGCTTTTAGAAGCAGTTTTAGGTACTCACTTTACTTGGCAACAAATACAACGAACCACATAATTTATCATGAAACTTGTGCAGGATTTCCATTTATGTCAGGCATCTCTGAGAAGCAGAACTGTTCACATGTCACCAACTGCTGCCCAAAGCTGAGGCAGGTATCAAAATATGGCAGTATTCCTACTTTCCATTATTTTGGGGGTGTACCATACAAAACAAACATTTCCTCTGGAAATTCATACCGAGAGGGCATCATATCTCTGAAGTCTTCTCCTGGAGGCCAATCCTTAAGCTTCAATACCATTGGCTCTCCTTCTTCTGTTCTCAGGCGACCTAATTAGAAATATTAACAAGTTTTCATTTTTAATAGTTGTACAACTCAGAATCCAAAGAACCAAGATAAAGAAATCCTTATCTCAGTTTAAAATCATGTACATTCCACAACTATTCATGTAGAACCAAAGGCATACAAGTTTCATCTGACACCAGAGTAGGGTACCACCGTCATGACAAACATGTTCCAACAGAAGATGTCAGACAGACAAGCAGCCTTTACTGCTTCCCTGCCCCAGCACTTCCCACAATTTAGCTCAGAAACCAGTTTGTGTTTGAGGCCAAAAGTAGCTGATGAAGCCAAACCTCCTCAAAGATCAAGTAACAAAAAAAGAAAGGTGTGAGTCTTCCACCTCCCACTCTTCTTGCCCTAAGTACCAAATTCCCCAAGCTTATAACTAATTTAAACAGCAAAACAGATCCTTAGATAAGGATGTGTAATAAACAGATAAAGTAGAACTCCACATGCAATGGCAAGTATTAAATGTCCTGGAAAACCTCAAACTCATCTCCTCTAAGTCTATTTTTATACAAAATGACTTCAGATTCTCAGGACCAAAAAGCACCTTCAAGTTAAAACAGCAGAACCCATTTAATCTGTGAGCACCAGCCCTACACATGCTCTTCCCTTTCACTCAACCGGAAAAAAAAAAAAGCTGGCAGGTGAACCTACTTGCTAGGAAGATCCCGAACTTCCTCAAAATACTTCCCTAAAAGACTAAAGGCTGCCAAACATACTCCTGAAGGAGAGTACTTCATGGGAATGACAGTTTCTATCCAATCCACAATCCTACAAGTATAAATGTCTGCAATGTATCCTCACCAAACTGTCCAAGGTGAAGAGAAAGCCTGGAACATCTTTTACACTGCTTATGGATCACAAATCTGTGCTAGGGCAGAATTACTGCTGCTGAATATTTCACCAATTGGAACAAAGATTCACAGTACTTACTTGAGATATCTTCAAAACCATCCCAGAAATCCCCTACAGTAGCTCCAGTGATGATTTCATTGGTCCTGCAGTTAACCAGATCCACTTCCTGTTGGCCAAATTCCTTCCTAAAGGACTCCGGTCTCCAGAGGTCTGCATTTAACTTGTGATGCACTCCTGACACCATTACAGGCTAGAAAGCAAAAGAATATATTCTGAACAATTATTAAACACCAACAATTCTAACTACAACAGGGTAGTACATAAAATACAAAATGCCTGCATTCAAATGCTCAATGTAAACTAAATGCTCAGCCTGTCCTACCAGAATTCTGCCTTACTATGCATCTGAGCATTCTTTGTTTCAAACTGAGGCAGCTTTTTATGCAGAGCCATAATTTCAGCACTGTGATTTAAACAGTAAAACAGATCCTTAGATAAGGATGTGTAACAGTGCTCATGTCACACATTTGATGAAGGTTTAATGTTGCTTATCACTACAGTGGTTGTACCTGTGCTTCGATAAAAGGACAAAGCACATGGATTGCAAATGGAAAAAGCAGGAAAAGGAAAATACCTGTCCCTGCTTCCAGCACTCCCTGAAGACATTCCAATTGCTTTCATTGTTGGGATCCTGAAGACACAGCAGGCGGTTATCACATAACCAGTAGTGGGGCGTGTCAAAGCCCATTATCGTGGGCTTTATGGTCAGTCCTTGAGGCTTCTTAGGCAAGTCTGTAATGGCTCTATTTTGCACCAGGGAAGCAAAAATGTCATCAAGGATTTTGGGTGTACTCTTCAGTCCATTGTCTGTCTGATAAAAAAAAAAGAACAAAAAATTAGCGCTCTTTTCTGTTGCCTTGTCCCGCAGACTTTCACGAAAAGTATTTGCCACTTCTAAACTTTTTCACTTGCAATCACAATCATGCAGAGAAACAAAAAACCACAGAACTTTGCTGCCTAGAAATGCACCATCATTAAATGCCAGTGCCATTTCTGACACTTTGTCTACAGAATTCTGGCACAACAAATTCTGCTCTGATTTACATCTCAGCAACACTGCAGAAACCCAGGATATGCAGCAGGGAACAGAGCTTGCTTTATATCAAAGAGCAAAAATACAGTTTTAGCAAAGAACTCCCAATGGCCAGTACTTTTCCCCACCGCTTTCAAGTCACATCTAAGATCAGACAAAGCTCAGAAACATCTGAAGTGAACCAGTCTACAAGTGAGGTATGGGGAAGACAGTCACCCACCACAGAAGGTTCTTCCCTCCATCTGTAAGTTCATTAGTGCTTCTTTTTAAAGTCTGAAAGACATCCCAATCAATGCACCTGCCAGACTCTAGCCTAAGCAAGTTAATCTGCTTTATCCCTTAGTTCCCAATTCCTCACCAAGATTTGCTGATAGTGCCACTAAGCTACTACTAACAGAGCACTGAGACACAGAAACTGAGTTAGTCCTTCTTCCCAAATAAGGACAGAACTTTACTCACTGTGACAAGTAGGTAAACTGCCTGTGGCACTTGTTCACAGGTTTAGAACAGAATCTAAGCCTGGAATCAACTCAAACCTGTAGGACAGAATTTTTCCTGTACCTTTCCTGCAGAAGAGTTCAACAGATTCCGCAAGAAGCCTGTGTTGTTGTTGCTCACAGGGGTTAATATTGCACTGTTGAATGTCTGCAGGGCTGCAGCTGGCTTGGCTAAGCTGGGGAGTGTCTGGAGAGGTTTATTTTCATTCTTTGAAATTGGTATGAGAAGTTTCTCTGAAATGAAAAAAGGAAAACCGTGAGAAGCATATACTCTGGATTTTTTTTTCAAAACAAGATCCTCCTACGTGCACACATGTATGTATGTATATGTACAAACAAATATACAAATCTCCTCCCAACACAGGCAGATAAAATATTTCTTTCACTTAACTTTCTTCAATAAACCAAAGTTTTTAAAATCCCACATTCAAAAAAAAAAAAACCACCACCAAAAAAGCAACAACACAAAAAACCAAAACAACCCTCCAAAAAACAACAAAAAGCCTTCTCAAACTGAATTTTCAAGAATACTTGCATCGATGGGATTTTAATCCAGTTTTTTGAAACAGAATATGCTAACTCTGCCAGGCTTTACTCCAAGCCATTGCCATGGCCAGTTCTGCAGCACAGGCACTGAACACCCATCCCAGCAGGCAGATGACCTCACTCTCAGCACAAGATATTGCTGGGTCTGACCTATATTCTTCTGACAAACAGCCACAAAGGGTTTACTCTTCACCGGTTCTGCACATACCTTTGTTTTCTTTATTCACGTTTCCACTTGTTAGGTTTGAAAACCAATTTAATGAAGGAGAAGTATTTACAGAAGCAGCTTGTTTGCTTCCAAGTGCTGACTTTAGAGGAGGATCATGTGTAGTGACTTGTGGGCTCAGGACAAAACTGTTGTGTTGAAGGCCGGGTCTGTCTCCAGATGCCAAGTGCTGAAAAAGCAAAGCAAGAACTCGATCAGACACAAACACTCTAATCAGAAAGGGAAAGCAAGCAGTGACACATCCAAATTCGTTCTTCTAAAAGTAAAAGGGTTTGGCCCTTCAAAACATGTGATCTCCACAAGAGGTCAGCATTGCAGCTCAGGATCAGGAGATGACAGTTCAGCAGGATTCAGGATCTCCCAGCCGCAGGAGCAGCCAGAGTCCACCACCCCTCAAGACAAGCACAGAGAGCCAAGTCTCCCAGGTGCATTTTCTGGGATTTGCACTTTTGCAAGTGCAGTTTTAACAGCAGTCCTGACAATTCCAGTGGCAGCTGATGCTCAGGCCAGGGCTAAGCTGGAGCTCTAATTCAGAAGACTAAAACATATATGGAACACTCCTAAATTTTTCTCTTAAGGTGGCAGCAAAAGTGCACTCACCTGCCAGGTCTGAGCTACACCTGCCTGAGTGCAGCACTGTCCTGGCCAGCACAATCCAGGTGTAGGACTGTCCATCTCCTTTGCAGCTGATTTATTGGTCATTTGGAGGTTCTAGGAACAGACTAATCAGAACCACTGCTTTGCCCTGAGATGGTAACATTTCCTCTCTCTTCTCAAACAATTTTCAGCTAAGAAATTACTCTGCTCCTTTGTCTGCCTATTGCTACATTCTCTGTTTCATTTCTCATTGACTGCTGATGCTTGGTAAGGATTCTAAACATGACATAAGAGAAAATGCTTCAGACTTTAATGAGCTTACCCTCACATAACCACTGCAGTACCTCATTCTGAAGAGATGCAGATAAATTTAATGCAGCTGTTTATCCAGAGTCATAGGAAATCTTGATTCAGAAGACTGAAACCAGGTCAGTCATATGCTAACTTTTGATTCATATAACCATCTTCCAGACTTCTAACACCTGACAGTATTTTTCATCTCTTCTGTTCATTACTAACACCAAAATCAAGTCCAACCTGCTTCTTACACTTAAGATTTATTTTCAAAATAAAGTTATGAATCAGCATCCAACAATTAAAATCACTTAATTCATTGCAAGATACTTCCAAACTAAGCTATTATTTTGTGGTCTATTTTCAAAAGCAAAAAATACTGCATCAATTTATAAATACATGTATCTTGTGGGGTTTCACTTGTTTTGGGATTTTTTTATATACAGAGCAGCAAACCTACCACATTGTTAGAGAAGTCAGTGATTCTCCACACTCCTCCAAATCTCAATTTTTTTCCTGTTTAGTTTTTTTATGAATCCCAGTGCTCTTCCCTCTTATTCTTTTGGATGCTGCATATATTGTATCTCCAGGACCCAAGGAATAGCCTACACTTCACAACCATTCCCACTCCTCTGAGAGTTCTTCATATTCTTCTCTTAAGGGATCTCTCAATCTAATCCCATTTTTTCTCTAAAACTCCTCACTGAGCCTTTTTCAAGGACAGGTCACTACTGAGGCCTCAGTGTCAAACGGACACAATGAGATTTTCCCCAGACCTTAAGGAACTGAACCAGAAAGATGAACAGTGAATACAAACTGTCCCTGTGTGGTGGGGTTATCATAGAGGTCAGCGCTGGCAACCTACAAATTCAAATTAGCAGGGGCTTCAAGAACATGCAATAGACTGACACAAACTTAACTGCACAGACATAGAGGCAGTAACAATACCTGTTTTGACTCCTCCTTTAGTGTTGGCTTTGATAGTGCTTTGAACTGCTTATTTGCACAAGGACAGTTTGCCTTTATTCCCCATTTTGTTCTTACGGAGTGAACGATGTCACCAACATCGTAGAGAGCTGAAGGGAGAGAACCATCAGTGAGCTCACATGTAACCACAACATCCAGCAGTCACTACGACTTTTTAAGAAATTGTGTGTGTTGTGCAGATAAACAGTGATATGTGAATACAGTTCACTATCAAACAAGAAGTTCTGCTACTTCTTTGTAAATGTCAAAGATAATAAAGTAGTATTAAATACGTGAGCTATTCCTGCCTTTGGATAATGTATTTTAAGCTTTTACTAACTTTACTACTAAAATCAAACCTCACTCAGTACAGTATCAACAACGTACAAAACACAGCAAAATCCTACAGAATATTTTTATGCTAATCAAATACTTCCAATACCTTTTCCAGGAATTATTTGTGTAGGCATTAGATTCTCTGGTTCATGTGCCTGCCCCTTCACACACTTAAACCAGGAGAAAGTATCCGAGTCATCGTCTGTAAAACAAAACCATTACATTTTGTTATTGCAACTTTCATCCTGCTCTGGAAAGCCACATATTTTACTGATGTATCCAACCACATGCATACAACATGTCCTTTTTGTTGGGAAGGATTTTTTTGTCTCATTTAAGGTTATCATTGACTTCCAAGTTCAATACACAGATTTTATTTCCCCTCCTCCCCCTTTGTTTCAGGTAGCAATAAGCACTCCCACCTTCATGTGAGTTTTTTTTCCTCATTCTGTAGCAATCCACACAGACACCAAAGCCACACTTGGAGCAGACCCAGTGCAGGTTGAAGATCGTGGTGTCACAGACGTCGCACATCTCGCGAACGCCACGAACCGCGCGCTTCCAGGCCACCTGTCCTGTGGGCAGCAATGGGACAGTCAGTGTTAGTTCAAACAAAATTCAGTATCTGAGTGTCAAATACAGTCTCTTAAAAACTACAGTGATATGACTCAGACTTGGTTTTGTATCGGAACTCCAAAAAATGCTTTTGCTGTTACAGAACAGTCCAAGCAACCAAGACCACTTTGCTTCCTCCTGTGCAGCACCAACCACAGCTCCTAGTCCTGACATGTGTTTGTCCAAGTTGACAAGCACACTGCTGACCTTCTCCTAACTGGAAATTCCACAGCTGCTCTAGGAAATAAACTCAGGCACTGCTGGCAACCTAAGCTTAATGTGGAGCTTGCCACAACCAGCTTGTCCTTGTTCTCTATTCAGCAGTATGGTGGGCAAACAGTTCTCTCTCTTCCGTTTGGGAGGTTTTATGTGTTTCTAAGTGTGTATCTGACCTTCTCAGAATGGTGAATTTTCTTCTCTGAGGCACTGACTGCTGCTGTTCAGATTTCCTATGTACCCACAATATTCCCCTCTCCTCACCCCAAGTCACTTCTTCAGTTCACTCAAAACATCCCAAACATTGACAGTATCTTGCAAAAAATTACAGGCCATTCCAGGGCTGTATTATTTTTCTGTGAATCTGTGATTATGCAAGAATTATTTTAGCCTGATCTCCATTTCCTTATGTTGCCAGCTAGAAAACCAGACTAGACAAAAAGCACACACCTGCCTCCTCCTACCACCTTCCACACTTGTAACTTCTGAAACTTTCCTGCCCACAATGTTTCTTAATTTTAAAAGCAAGTTATGAGAGACCATGTCCTAATGCATGCTAAAAAAACCCATACCAGGATCCAAGACATCTGTTGTTCTTCTTCTGAATAATGCCCATTGACTATGTATGGAACAACACTGGAATAGCTTAGCACAATTTGTTCTTAAGTAGGAGGTAAAAATTGTTTGACTACTTGCTTCAGAATTCTTCCAAGAGACACAGGTCTAAATATCACCAGTTCCATGCTTTGTCTTTTAAAAACATACACTATATTTATCATTTTCTAGGCCAACTCTCCAATTTCCCCCAAACAGGATGAAGGTTTTTTGTTATCTTTTGAATGCCGTTTCGTATCTTTTCTGAATCTTGTCCCTTTCTAGTTCTCCTATTTTTTTGGTTCCTCTCTGTAGTTGGATCCTGTTTCCTTTCGGCAGTTGGTGGCCAAGGAACAAAGTGACCTAACAAGCTGTTCTTCTACACTGGTCAATCTTTTACTACACAGGGATAATTCACTTAAATTTACCATAACCTTAAAGTCATGGTGGCAGAAGAATCTCCCTTTTTCCTGGGCTGACTGAGCACTCTCCCACCGAACTGTTCAGAGAACACCATATACATAGACTGTAAAACACTTCTTTCCTGCCCAAAATTCAAAATAACCTCCATATTAATGAAAGTGAGTTCCCTTGCTCTCACTAGTCAGGGCAATAAAATCAAAGAGGAATTAATGAGACTTTGCTTCTTTCAAGCCAATTCTAGAACACGCATGTCTGTTTTTTAAGCAGAGGATGTTTCTGGTAACTATGCCAACAGATGCATCCTCTGCGATTAAGAAACACCACACCTCCCCCTTTGTTTCATGAATTCCATCCAAAGCTTCACCCTCCTGAAAATGTTTCAGTATTCCAATCTGTATGTCACTGGCTATGGATAATTTGGCTCCACAGGCTTGAATATATTGCAGAGAAGAGCAAAGCTTGCAGATTCCAAGAAGCCCAAGGTAAGACCCCACTGAAAGTATTTCTGGAATATCTCAAGTTTTCCCTCCCCTTCTGAAGGGCATTCAAGCCTGTTCAGCTTTTTTTCTTCTTTTGGAACAGTGGAGTGACTGCCAAACTGAGAGGATCTTTATCTAATGTCAACACTCCCCAAACACAGCAGACAGTGGCAATCTCAACTGTGCTGCACCCAGGTCATGCACTTAAAATCCAGAAAACAAATAAGAGTTTTAGGAGTCATTCTACTCCAAGAAGTGATTACGCAAGATCACAGACTTCCCCATTTGTCTGCTCACATTTGCTACAGAAATATTTTGATGTGGCCAAACCCCTGTGTTTGGGGGTGCCAAGTCTGCCCTGTCTGCACTAGTTACCCTCCCCAATCAGTTACCCCATCACCAGCACCTCTCTGGTCTATTCCCAGTAGAGCTGCACACAACCACTTCTAAAAGTGCTACTGGAAACTTGCACGCGGAGGAAAAAATCTCTTTTACTGACAGACAGCATTAGGTCCATGATGCAGTTACACTAAAACAGGACCAAAGCAATCTAACAGATCCTGTGTAAAATCTTTGTTTCATTTACATGTCAAGATAGATTTTGTTGTCAGCTACCTGCTGATTTTTTTTTTTTACACTTTGTAACAGCAAAAGTAATTTGATAAATTGAGAAACAACTTCTGACAAAAAAAAAGGGTGGAATTACCCTTCCCTTTCCCCTTCCCTATAAGGAGCAAAGAGTTGCTGACACTAGTTCACAGTGGCTCTTAACCATTCCCTCTCTGAGAAGAGAAACACTCAGGTCTTACATGACACTTCCAAATACATGCAACGTATTTTCACACAGAAGCTTACAGCTTCATGTAAAGTTGTGAAAACACAGATAATTTCAATACAAGTTGATCTTACTGTGTGGTTCAATCGTTGACATGACTTCCTTCTCAGATATCACCAGCTGGCAGAAGTGGTCTCCAATGTTGGCGAGGATGTACTTTGCTGTGTCCAGATCTAGACCCACAACATTTTTGGATAAAGGTAGCCACAAACTAATAGCCTCAGGGTCGTATTTATTTGGAGTTAAGAAACCTTCCTCACGCAGTATTCCATGCTTATTAAACTGCAGCCTGATGAAAAAGGGGGAAAAGGAGAAAAAACCCTCATCACCTCAAATGCTGTACTGGTTTAAATTCATTCCAATCTGTCAATGCTTGAGTTGCAAATGTGTGTACTGTATGCCAATGAATTTACTCAAAGGTTACAACAGACACGGGTAAACATACTGGTCACTAGCATTAAGCATGTTCAGCGCACTGCTTGTTTTACAGAAAAAAAGACTGAACACATCCAGTTTTTAGTTAGGAAATCTATCCTACAACAAGTACAGGGTTGGGTTTTTTTATTCACACAAAACCAAATCAGGTTTACAATTTTTAAAATGCACTGGCATTAAGGACCACATCTAGAGATGGCAACAGCAATAATTTTATCTAGGACTATGCACAACTCTCAAGAGAAGTTAGAACGCCTTAAGTATAGAATATATTTCAGTAACAATTCATTTGGAAGCAGCTGTCAAAAAACATCAAGCAAAATTTGAGTAAGATATATTCTTGAGTGATTGTGAGTAGGTGGAAAAAATGAGATCTATATTATTAGTAGTGTCTTAAATGGAAAACATGAACAGTTCTGCTCAGGAGCCTTTTTACTAAATGCTGTAGAGGAAAGTTGACTTTTGATGACAACGTGTGCTCACTGTAGTGTTAAGTGTGGCAGGAGAACATGTACTGGCCGCTGCTGTCATCAGACAAATGCCATCTTCAGATTTGGCAGATTTCACATTCAATAATAAGGGACAGTTCCATCAGTTTCAACTTCTAAACCGAAGGATTTGAACTGATTTGAACTGCACTGCAAGTCTGAATTGCTACCCTGAGAGGATGAATTAGCATAGTCTGTTGCTACGCTGGTCTCACACACCAGATTAGACAAAGATTTGCTACAGTAAAATCTCTAATCTGAGGTTAAATAGCAGATTAGTAGCAGATCTGCACTTTTTTAAACCTTTAGCAACAAAACTGAATTCTAGGGGATACACAGATTAAATGTTTCCATGGCAAGCTTAAATGTCTCCAGCTGAAAGCCCATAGCCACTTACTGCAACTCTTCCACAGCTGTGGGTTCATGGTTAACATTTCATGGGTCCTACCACAAAACTTTGTGAAATCAGCATGGAATCCACCCTCTCACTACTATCTCTAATTCTACTGAGCTGTAGCACTCAAACTAAACTCATGTTATCCTACTGGCACTCAGCCCAGAACAGCAAAATAAAGAGCCCTAAGTCCTGCCAAAATATTTTCTACTCAAATGAAGCAGTTGTATCATTTCTAAGGGCTAAAAAACCATCGGCAGCCACTCATTAGTGGGGTATATGTGTTTTATAGCTAGACACCAACGTCGAGAAGCTTTGAAACAGAGACCTATATGAGACCATTCTGGACAAATAACTGGGGTTTTTTAACCTTTCACATTTAAGGAATATCAAGGTGTTTAAAGTATCCAAGCTGTTGTTACCTTCTGAAGTGAAAGAAGCGGCAGAAGACGGTGGAGTCTCTCTGCTCCTTGTTCTTGCGGTAGCTGTCCAAGCGGCACTCCCTGCACTTGTGCAGGTGAGGGGCGATGTTATTGCAGGAGCCATCCTGCACAAAGGCTTCTCCACTCTGCTGCAGCTTCTTCACTTTAGCAGCGTCAGATAAAATGGACTTGCGAACAATTACTGCAGGGAAGAGCAGCCAGGATCAGAAAAGCCTCAGTTTTTCACATGGAAGTGCCAGCAAATGTATTTTAGTGAAAGATCCACATCACTACTTTTCCTGTAAGTTTCACATTACATTGAAACAAAGTTATGCTTTGCAGTTGGCAGAAACCTCTTTTCCAGTCAGCAGGAACTGTCTCAAGCTGCAGTTCCAGTGGACTCACACAGTCTGTGGACCCAAGTTTAAGAGTTCCTTCCACTTTTTCACAGAGGACCATTTTGAAAGAACATCTGCTTTTAAAGGAAGTTCTTGAGCCAGAGTTGGAGTCCTGAGCAGATTATAGCATGTAGCAACCACATCTCATAAGAAATCAGAAGTACAACCTGGCCATTTCTCAGTCTTGTCTTCCCCCTTCATGATGCAACAGCTTTCAGCATCTTACTGTAACAGATGCCAAACATTTCCCTTCCTCCTACACTGCCAGTGACGCCTAGCAGGGGACACAACAGAGACTGCTTGGCTGGCTGTTTATCCATGCTAATTATGGAACAGCACATGGCAACCCAAGATCAAGCAACAGGAGACTGAAAACAAAAAAGAGCTGGGTACATAGGGAGATTCCCAGAATTCTGAACAACCAGCAACATCACCTGATGCACTGCAGGACACATGACACCAGGACTCCAGCTCCTTAAACAACCACAGCCTTTCCCCTTCTGTCCCACGTGAGAACCTGAAGAGCTCACCAAATGGAAAAGAGGAACAAGGTGGGTGGTTTTGGGGCTGGATGGGTTTTAATTTGTGATGGTGGTGGTTGGGATTTTGTTTGTTTTGCTCTTGGGACAGTTTTTAAATGAAAACCCCTCTTGAAAAGGCCTTCATTGAGAACAACATCCACCTCTCACCATGTTTGTAAAATTTAGGACCATTGCTAAAAGGTAATCTCATTACGCCATCAGCATCTGTATTCCAAACAGAACCTTGTTTTTGTAACCTTTTTTGCCATTCTGTTCTTGCATATATTTTGTAACAACTTACTTCTAAACAGTAATGACTGGTCCTTTTCCTTTACCAGGAAAGGGTGTTTCTCAAATTTATTGCATTCCCCTCATAAAATGACTCACACGCCTGATTTACTCACACAACTTAAGATTACTAATTTTGCTTATGTAACAAATAATCTACTTCTAAGTAGTTAGACAGAAACTACAAGGACTTTTAAGTAACAAGAAATTTTAGAAACACTTACTATTATCCTGGACCTTGGCACTTCCAGTCCAAAAGCTTTCACTTTCACTTCTGTCACAAAGAATCTCATTTGAATTTCTTCTGATAAAAAACTCCATGTCTGCGAGTTCATCAATCTTGTTTCCTTTGTGGCTGCTGTGGCTGTTGCAGCTGCTTTGTGATTTAACCCCACACTCACTGAAGGACAGAAGGTGAGCATCTGAGGTTGAGGGTCTGCAATCTAAAGTTCGCTGCAGTTCAACAGTGCCTCTGGGTATTGTTATGCAGGGGTTGGGATGCTGCAACTGTTTTACAGAAATGCATTCCTTGGGAAAGTTTGTTGTGGCCTTCATAAGAGGTTCATTAGTATTCTTCAGGTTGGTGCCTTTTTCATTAGCTGAATCAGTCAAGGATGAAGATCTTGAGGTTGTCAAAGAGGTATATTTACCATTTTGATCACTAGGATTCTGTATTTGTTCTTTAGACATAAACCCCACTTTAGGAAAGGCTGTCAGATCTTCCTTCAATGGTTTAATTCCAGTATTAAGACAGGAAGGATGAGTTTCCGGTAGGCTTCGTCTACATGTGCTGAAACACAACATGCAATAATTAGGGAAAAAACAAGGTGTCAAACAAAGCAGGGCATCAGCTGCTCAATCTAGTCACACTTAAAGCTTGAAAGAAGAAATTTAGTTATTTAATTATGTGCTTTGAGTTCTGATGTACGAGTATTTTAAATTTTGTGTAAGGCTAAATAGGTTTGTGTTTTTCACGTGTTTTTTCTGGTTTTGATTTTTTTTAAGGGTTCTAACAATAAAGCTCTACACCCATGTAGGCACACACAAATTCGTGTACTGCTGTTACTCCACTGCCTTCTCTCACAATTAAATAGTTGCTTTCTCATTTGCTCCACGCAACTGCTGAATAACCAAATGCATTTCATTTGCATGTCTGTGGCAAGATTCTCAAGGAACTTCTGACTGGAACCACAAGTCTATGCTGGCGACTGTAAAACCTCTCTCACAAAAAAACCTTTAAAAAAATCGTATTTTCCACATTCAGCATGTGAGAGAGAGAGAGAGACAAAACTAGTAGAAAAACCCCTATTGCGCTTCAAATTTGAATTTTCCTGTCACACTATTTCTACCATTACATCCACTTTGTGACAGAACTGGGGGTAACAAAAGTTCAAAAGGCACTGGTGTTCAACAGAAATACAACTGAGGACCTGCAGTTGATCTGCAGTAAAGCAGACACCTGCCTGAACCTGTTCTGGTTTTCTTGGGGGCAGGGGAGGAATGCTCGTGACAAAGTAGGCACCACACCCATGTATCCATTTACAGATGGGCACAGTGAAGCAGTGACAATGGCCTGGGACATTGAAGGGCCACTTCCTCAAAGATAAGTAAGAACATGGCATTAGGAAGTAAATTATATATCCATGGCAAGCAAGTCTAACACTTTGCTGGTATTACAGAAGAGTAGTTACTACAGCTCTTAAAATGACCTGAGTTTGTTATGCTAAGAATCAGCATTATTCTTGGAGGTAAAAAGCCTGCATAAGCATAAAACTGCTTCCTTACCCCTGAGGAGTTTCTGCACCAAGGTTGGGTGGTGAGTTAGCTGGCAGGGGCAGGCCTGGGTGCCTTTGGTCTTTATTTGCAGGAGTACATCCCAGCAGTGCTTCACCCAGCACAGTTGGTACTGACTGCACGTGTCCCTGACTGGGAGAAACCTGCAAGGGAGATTTTAACAGTCAGGAAAATTCAGGATAACAAATTATGGCTTTGCAGGGTTCAGCTTGAAAAGAAAAATGTATTAATACTCTTCCTACCGTGTTTAATAACACCAAATAAAGACTCACTCAGTTCATGAGATGGAAAGACTTTAAAATGTCCTTTTAAACCTTACAGGTTCCATGAAAGACCTTTCATGTTAATTCATCTTCCCCCAATTAACAACAAACTTTTTGGGGGGAAGTGTATTAAGGAAGTGGAAAGGCAGACAGAAAACTCTGCTCTTTGTAACTGCAACGATGTTTCTAAAGTAACTGCAGTAATCAGCAGTCAGAAATAGATTTCTGAGCTCAGCTGAAAATCCCAGAGAAAATTAAAACTGTGAAGTCTGACAGCATTACCAAAAATCTAGATGTGAACTTTCTTGCAGCAAGAAAATCTTTGCACCAGGATTCTAGAAAGCGTTAAGGAAAGCAATCCTGTGTTGGTTAAATCTCCAGCCTAACAAATCTGTAATTCATTTAGAAATACAACAGGCCTACCAAATAAGCAAGTGTCTTTAGAAGAGTAGTTTTCTGTGGGGATCCTTCCTCAGCTCCAACATCCATATTTTACTCCCACATGCTCCACTTACTGCTGGGAAGTTACACTACAGGCTTGTTAGCTCCCAAAATATTTCCTTTTTGCTTTGGTATTACACAGCTGTCAGGCACCAAGTCAAGCTCTCAGAAAAAGTTGCAGATAATTAACTCCACACTAGAAATCAGTACTATCACATACTTATTAATCAAAAATATGGCTTCACTTCATCACTCCCACATATTCACATCCACCAAAATCAGAGAAACAAACAACTTCTGCTTTCCTTACTCGAAAGTACACACACTGCAACCACTTTGAGAAAATGGTTGCAAGGCATTTCCCCAAGAGTACAAAAGTGATAAATGAGCACTTCCTTTGAAGGAAGGCAGACTGTAAAATGAGAAGTAAATAACTTCACTACTTTAAGGAAAAACTGTGGTAAAACAAGTTATGAATTCAGATCATGGTAATTCTTCAGCAGGGCATTTGGAATGTGAAATACAGACCAGCTTTGTGTGTATCAAGCAGGCTGCTCAATGGCTGAATTATGTAGAAAACCGAAAAAAGGCAAACTGAGCACCAAAAGTTGCTAAAGGTACCCAAGAATGAGCTATGGAAACACAAGGCTGCAATGCTCTGTTACTCCATGCTGCCCATGCTCTTCCTCAGCAGTTACTACAGGACAGGACACTCTTCACTGAGGCATCTTATCCTGTGTTTGTTAACTCATGCTGGTTCTTTGTGAGGCTGGTAAAGATTGCTAATGACTATATCCAGCCATCAGCCAGATCTGCACAGCTGACTCCACACGGGACTGACTGCACAGAAGCAACACAACCCCCTCCCTCCCATTCCAGAGCTTCCTGAAGACTGGCTAGTCCTGCCCAAAATGCAGGTTTTGGTCTGAAACACTGGGGGCAAAATCACAGGGCAAGTGTGAAGTACTGTTCTTCAGCCAAGCCATGATTTTTTACTTGCATTTCTACACTTAAGTAACCCAGATTGTCTTTTGACCTTTGAGAGTTTCCTTATCTCTCAGTGGTACCAAGCAGGTCACTCACAAAAGAAATAAAAGTAGACGTGAAAGTACTAGAAAACTCACATTCCCTTTTTGTATTGAAACAACCTTCAACTGCTGCTTGTGCAACTTGAATCCTCAAAGCATCCAAGTGCAGCTGAAGGTTTTGGGTTCAAGTACAAAATTGTTAAAGAACATGAAAAGCAAAGGTTATAAACTTCAGAACTCCTTTGTGTTTTTTCCCATGGAAGAATACATGGCCAGGCAGGCCAACTCCTAAGCAGAAGGAGGGGGCAAAAAATACAGTTTAAAAAAAAAAACAACCAACGAAACAAAAAAACCCAACAAACCACTAACTTTCAAGGCTTAGTAGCTTTTCCTCCAATTATCACACGGCAAGATGTTCAATTCATGCCCAGACAAGCTTGAAAGAACTCAACACACCCTGCAAGGGATTATATTTATTATTATACTTTCCAATCTAATCCTTATTTAAGATGTTTTGAGAAGTGACATAATCATTATGTAACAGCCATATATAAGAGAGCAAGACGTTACCTCAGGAGAAGATTTTGTGTGTTTAGCATCAACACTTCCACTGTTCTCAGATGACTTCCTTTTCACACCCCCAATTCTTTTTGATTTGTCTGGAAGAGAAGGTGATCAGGATTAGTCTATCGCAAATAACCTACCTCATGGTTGAAGGACAAAAAGTAATAGGTCTTACCACATTTTCCATTGTTGTCATATATGATTTCAACATGAATTAACTCTGGATCAAGAGTTTTTAAAGCTGGAATCTTGAAGAGGAACAGGAAACACAGAAGCAGCCATTTAGAGAGGTGAAACTCTGTTTGAATATATTTATCTTATATGTGGTGGTATGGACTAAGCTTAGACACTTAACTTCTAGGTTCTTTGAATACCAAGCTGAATTTAACAACATACCATGTGACTGTGTCTGCATAAAAACACAAACTGGTGCTTGAGAGCACTGTCTGCACAGCACAGAGAGCAAAGAAACCAGGATCATGTTTACTTCACTCTTCCAATAAAAATTCCAGGTCTCCCTCATTTTTCATAGAAGGACATTTGTTATTTAATAATCTACCAGCAGCATAAAGAAACACTTTGGGTTATATTGTTCTGCACTACACTGACACCCATGTTTGAAGATTACAGTAAAGACAGAAATAAAAACAGTGTTGGTGGAGATATAAATAAAAGTTTGCACCTATTCTCCATATCCATTTGTACACCATAGTAACTGGTTCCTACCTCCTGACAGTTGACTTCTAGAGTTCTTGTAGCTGGATTACCATTGACAACAACTGCCGTGAACCACTGAGTGGAAGGATCCAGGCTATAAATCCTAATTTTTGAACCAATGATATTTTTTCCACCTTCAAAATTAAAAAAAAAAAAAAGAAAGAAAGAAAGAAAGAAGCTTAGGACAAAGGAGGCATGAAGTTATCATATGAATTTTTCCTGTCCTTACAGTATGGGAAATGAAAACTGTAAGATGCAATATTTACCTTTTTATACGAGACATTCCCTGCATGTGCAAGCACATGACTACAAATATGCTGGTATGAACCCAGTAATTAAGAATTTAAAGCTGACAAACAAAACTAACAATTTTAAATTTGACTAAAAAAGGAAGCCTCTATACAACACCTGGAAGGTTTCACAAACAAGCAACAAACTGGAAAAAAAAATCAAGTTACTTGAAACAATAAACAACTTGATATAATTTTGTTCAGAATTACTGCAAGTTTGATATATTTCACAAGTACCAGGCCGTCTATACATGCCTAAATTACATACTCTTACAAAAGAAATACCTGAAACAAACACCTACAACCCTTCACATTTTGCATTCACTGCTGTGAGACTAAAATCAGTAATTTTAAAAAGCTTTTATCCCCTAGAACAGATTACCAATTAATTAAACCAACACTGCAAGGATTTCCCTTTGGACTTGAGCATTTATTGCCAGAGTTTTCCGCTCCACAGTGTGTTTGTACCTTGGACCAAGCGTGTCTCATCAAGGTGTTTCTTAACCAGAGCCTGAATTTCTTCATTTACATTTTGATCATCCTTAAGAGAAAGCCGGGAACTGTCCACATCCTATTTCACAAAAAAAAAAAAAAAAAGAATAGAAGTTTGCATTCAGGGTAATGCTTTTAACAAAATCCCACAATACTTAAAAACAAGATGGCAGCAATTCATACAAATCCAATTCTCATTAATCTGTGTCCCATCAGTTCTAGGATGTTGGATTGGAGGCAGAGATCAATTTCTTACCACTGATTTGTAATAAGCATCTGCAAGACAGACTGAAGTGAGCTCTCCAGGTCCACTTTAATATTGTTCTGAAAATAGCCCAGCTTTGTTGTATTACATTGCTAATGAGCACTAATTTTAATTGAACCACCCACTCTTAGGATTTTAAGTTCTCAGAAGCTGCAACATATTTGTCCTGAGCAGACACAAATGAAAATATTTTATGTTTCTATTTATGATAATGCCAGGATCCAGTCCATCTCAAGACACCATTATAAAATGTTTATATGAATGAAAACGGAGTCAGCTACATATAAATTATTCATAATTCTTCAGCATAATGTATGTATATTATAGTATTTTTCCCCTCTCGAATTCATGAAAGAGAATTGATTCTGAAAGGGAAAGGTCAGAGCAAGTTTCCACCCAAGGCTCAAAGAGCTGGTATAAGTAAAGGGTTTGGGGTTGGGTTTTATCTTTTTGTCCCAGGCACTGCTCTGGTATTTGTAAGAGGCAGAAGACTGAAGAACTAGATGTCAATAAACTGTTATTCAAGATACCAGTAAAGCAATCTTCTCCACTGCAGTGCTGAGATAAGGCTTCTACATAAAGAGATCTCTACCCTGCTGTTGGGCCAACACAAGCAAGACAACCATCTACAACTGAAATTTAGCTTTCAGTGACTCTCTTGTCAGCTTCTCTAGAGGACTTGTGTGTTTGCTGACTGTTAACAAGTCAAGTAGAACACTAATGATGGCACTACTTGCAGTCTCAGCATGGGACATCCATTACTATTTTTATTTCAGATTGCTTACAGGTCTTGGCAGTTTCCTAAAAAGGCTAAATCCTTTATCTTTAGCAGATACTATTCCTTCAAACACCTGTCCAGCCAGTCACAAGGGACAATCGTTTCAACCCATCTGTACCTAATTTTCACTAACAAACTTTCCTCTGGTGCTCAATAAAGGGACTGCAATTCAACCATCTCATTTACATTCTGCCCAATTCCTCATTTGCTCAGGATTAGCACTGATGTGCTTCTGTTAAATAGCAAGATTTATGCCAGACGTTCCTGCAACTCTTTGCACAGTAGTAACAGTCATGTTCAAAAGAAGGAAGGGAAACTATTCCAGGTTATCCCCCAATCAACACGATGCAACTGCTGCCACCTGAGCTGAATAACTGTCCTGGCACACTCCCTCATCCAGCTCTCCTAAGTGACCATGTCCTGAGTCAGCTTCAGCAGATTTTTAATCAGACACATTACATTCAGAACTGGTATTTATGAGTTACAGAAATAAACACCTACTACAAGTTTTTATCCATCTGAAGTTTGCATTTAGGTTACATTAACTTGATATATCTTAAATACCAAGACAAGAAATTCATCTTTCATCTTTACAATTACAATCAATACAAGGTTACCTGGATGGGCGTCAAGAGGTCTTTAGAAAGAAAAACACATTTCTCATCACCCAGATACCGCACTGAAACCAGTGATCCCATTCCAGCTTTGTCCACTAAGGACTTGTAGGTCTAAAAAAAGTGATAAATATGTTCTCAGAAACAGAGTAAGAAGATTTCATCATTCATCATCTGCATTTAAAAATTTACTTTAATTTTGCTTCTATTTTCTGTTAAGTTACCACATCTACAGGCAACTCTTAAAAGCAAAGCTAGTTTCCAATAAAACTTCTAATACACACCTAATGAAAGAGTTACTGGACTCCACTTGAAATTAATTTCATTTATCACCATGAATTAGGAATTCAGTGCAGGTGGCTGTCATTAACAATTAATTAATCATCATCTCCACATGAAGAATTTATTAATAATTGTAACTGTGGATATATTACTAATAAATCTTCTTATGGTAGACTGGAGAAATAACTAGCAAATCAACAAATGTCCGCAGCATAGTTTACACTAAAGTTCTCAAAACTTGTGCAACACTGATAATATACCAAAATCTTAATTTAGGCACATGTGATGACTTGGACAGTTGTTGTAACACTGCGATGCAATGATGAAATTGTGTTCAGATATACCAAAGGCTTTAAAAACAGACAAGAAACAAAAATTTCCTTTAAAAGCTTCTGAACACTTCCTAATATGTTCCAAGTTAAATTTTGTCTAGTGACAGGAACAGATCTGAGAGGATAGGTACCGGGAGCCTGAAACAAAAGAAGTGGCAGGAGTAACTCCTCCCTACCTGAAAGGTGCAACTGAGCCCCATTTTAAAAATGGAAATTGTTCTGATAGGGGAAGAAGGCCTTTCTTTCATCAGTCCTTCAAAAACCCAAACAGCTACTCTCTTGCCTTGCCCTCAGTTCGGACAGCACTGGCAGAGGGGCAGGATCCCCACAGGAGGGACAAGAGTCTCCTCAGAAGTGAGTGGGCATTTTCTACAAAGCTACTCCACTTGTCAGAAACACTCTCCCATATACTTGAATCAAGAAGTTGTGATCAAGTTTTAAATAAATTAATCCACACACCTCTTTTGTGACCTCTGCTTTCCTGCTCTGTGTGATGATAAAGGGACAAAAAGTCTTTTTCTGCCAAGGTGAGCTCCAGCACTGGCCTACATTTGATCCTACATCTTCCTCTGTGAAATGAGCTTTGGAACATGTACCCTGCATGAACTGACCCGTCAAACACATCAGGAGGAACACCTTATGCCAAACCTGAAGACAAGTATCCAGTAAGAACTATTCATATACTTGGAAATGGACAACGGCTAAGTTTAAATAAGAAGGTTTTCAGAACAAGCTATCAGCAAGACCTACCAGTGGAACTGCTGATATTAATGCACAGCCCAGGAAATAAAATTAAGGATTTATACTTCCTCCCATTCTATTGGGTGTTACTTCCAATAAATATCTGCTTCGATTGACTTTGCTTAAGAAAAAAAGACCAGCTAAAATGCAGCAATATGAATTACAATGCACACTTTATACCTAGCAAAGTTAACAGTACTAAAACACAGACTACAACTTCAGCATAATTCATGTTCAGTAAGTTTACATGTTTGCATCTTCACTTATCTCAATACTTTCTTGAGTAGCAATATCCGAAGTAGTCAAGTACAACTGTACTGGCTGAATACATTAATAAATGTTCCCTGTTCACCTCCCCTGGCTAATTTGCCTATTCAGCCATGCATGGCAGGTACAAAAAGCTTAGTTCTCTCCTTGTACAGTGTAGCTCAGGTTCTGTATGCAGAAAACCTAAATCTCACAAATCATTTTTGCCAGGCAGGCATCACATAAGTCATTTGAATTATTTTTGTCTCAGGATCAAGAATCACTGTAGCATTAACAGTACTTGACACAGAGTCAAACAAAAACTTAAAATAAAACACAGGCTATCCTTAGAAACCTATTATTTACACTTTTTCTCTCTATTCTTAAGAGGAATTCCATGGAAGAAGAAACAAAACATGGGTCTAGAGGGAAAACAAATTAACAAGGTACAGAACAGCGGTCTGAGAGATAAGCAAAGTCATAGAAATACATTCTTGTGTCCACAAGCACAGTACACCAACTTCAAACACTGATGAGCTCTGTCAGCTCGAGCTGCACAGCGAGATTTTCTCTCTTCACAAGACACCCAAGAGTGAGGCTGCACTCGAGAAATTCACACTGGTGACAACACTGTCCCCAGAAGGTGCAACTGCAGAACCAACGGGAGTCAAGCCAAGAGTGTACTTGCCATTGCAGGCCACTGGACAGGAGGCATGGATTGGGTTTTTCTTTCAGCCAACACCAGCTTTTGCTCCACCAGGAATGCTATCATCATACGGTTGTAGACTTCTATCCATCTTCGCTTTTCCCATGATTCATCATCAAATTCTACACAAATCTACAGAAAGGAAGCAAAGTGACTGAGTGACTACCTATAAAATCCAGACACATGCAACACGGAAAAGAAAAAACCACCAATTCACTCAAAAATAAGAAAATCAATGAAAGTACTTACAATTCCAGCATGATTACTGCCTGTCACATAATCAAGCAATCACTAAAGCATCCAAGGTTGACTCAGTATTTTATAAATAATAGTCAATGTTAACTGGTTTATTATCATTACTCTCACATAAAATATTAATATATCCATTTAACTTTACAACTTCCCATCTCAAAAAGTTCTGTGCTGCTCAAGGAGAGTTAAACATGTTAACACTGTCACTTTCCCTGTTTACAAGCAGGGAAAAATACACACACCCCTAAGAAGTCCACAAAAACGAAAGGATTGCCTACAGCAGGCACACAGCCTACAAAGTGGCACATGGATTTTCCACAAACTTTAGAGCACTGGCATAAATAAGCTGTTTTTTTCCAGAAATATTTTAAAAACACCAATCCCAAAGAATAACTTCAGCCAATTCATTGAAAGAAGAAATGACAACAGGACAGCAAAGCTTGAATAAATTATGTAACGTGAAGAAGGTAATTTCCTGTCTGTTTTTAACTGCAATTTATCCTTACGAATTTCAGAAACAACTACGTAAATTTTTCAGACAGAAAACAATTTCATGGCAAAAATAAGATGGCTTGACCAACATCTTTGGGATAGCATTACCCTAATTTCAAAAGCAATGTGAGAGATCAGCAAATGATTGGGAAAGACCACAAATACAATTTAGCCTGAATACAGGAACTGGAACATCTTGGTACAGAACTCTACTCTTAGAAAAAATCGGAATTCCCTCTTCCCAAAGAATACAGAGATCCAGCTTAAACACATTCCACAAACAGCACAGAAATCTCAGTTGAGTGAATCTTAAAAACATTTCCTGGTGTTTTATCATCCCTGTCAGGGGAAAGGCAAGTGAAAACATGCACACAAACAGCATTACCACAGCCAGGAGTCCTAGAACTAATGGGTGCAGAAATGAACTTAGTAATTTTGAGGTGCACGGAAAAAATGAAAGAGATAAGCAAATAACTACCAGAACCAGAACGGCTTGTTTTGTCTACTGCATCAACACTGCACACACAGGAAAATGCAGTTGAGAAAGTAATTTCAACAGCAGTTGACAGTCCTTCCATATGAAACAAAAATGGAAATAAATACTTCCATTTTTTTACAGCAGAAATACTTAATCCCCCCTCTCAGTCCATTACTATTTTGGGTCTATCGTGCTTCCACAGAGCTGTGAGAGGAAAGGAGGTGGGATGTGTTTTGGTACAAAGTTCTCCACACTTCCATCGTCCATTCTGCAACTTCTTTAACACTTCAACTGGAGAGCACATCAACTCAATCGCTTCTGGCAGAACCGTAACCAGCTACAAAGCTCACAATAGAGTCCCCCTCAGCACCTGCTTCTTCTCCCTCTTCGCACAGAAAGTCCTTAGGAGTTTTCTGCACCAACAACCTCCTCCTCACTACGAGCACGGCACAGGGCACAGCCCCGCGCCCAAAAATGGACAAAGCTCCACCCCTGCCGCAGATCCACAACAACAAACGGATAACAAAGTTTGCACTTTCAAGAAAAGAGTCAAAAACACTCAGTTTCTTGTTTTTTTGACAAGGAAGGGGTGCTTCTTCGGTTAATCAGAGGTCACCAAGTTCTCACTAACAAATAGGAGGAAAGGAGACAGTTTAAATGGAAAGATGGTGCTGTTCTTGCTGTCACAGGACAGCCACCGAAGTCCTCCGCAGAAACAAGGACAATGTTCAAGATGCCGCTGCTACAATGGAGTTTTGTCCCAGGGGAGTAAGCACTCAGTCTATACTCCAGTACGTGCCCAGACATGGCTGAATACTTTTAATGACTACAGTTGCCAAATAAAGCCCCTTAACAACTTCAGCAGTCAAACCGTAAACATCGCTTGACTTCCACACAAAATGCGCAGCAGACCAATTACACCACGCTTGCAGTAACTGACTATGTGTTCAAAAAACCACTTGGTAATCATTAATAAGAAGAGGCCACCGTGCAAGAAGAGTCCGAGAGACCTCCAACACCAGGCATGAATTCGGTATGACTTTAAAACCTAAGTACTTGTTCATGACCAGCTACTCAAAACAGCAGGAAAGTAAAGTCACCAATCCCAACAATATTGGAGGGCTTCGGTTTCAACTCTGGGGGCAAAAACCTGTTCACAACTAGCAAGACAGTAAACTACCTTTAGCAAATAACCCATAGGCATAGTGGGTGCGGTAAAAACCTGCTTTTCAAAATGCCGGTGGAAGAAAACACATTTATAATTAGTTAATTTCCGGCATTAGTGCAAGCACGTCGGGGACTGGGGCAGAGGTGCGCGTTTCCAAGGGTGCTGGCCACGACGCCCTCTCCCCCCGAGAGCAGCGTGCGCACACACGTGTACGCACACCCACACCAACTTCCCCGGTCACACTCTCCATTTAGCAGGTCTCTCTCAAAGTTCCCGGTTACCTTCAGGTCTTGTTTGGATATGTCCGTGTGTGACACGGCCCGGATCCTGCCCGACTTCCAGGGCCATTCCGAGATGAGGCTGGCGTCCCACGTCCTGTCCTCCTCCTCCGACAGGCAGAGGAACCTCTTCCCTACGAGCAGCGACCAGCTCCCCTCGAGCCTCAGCACCATTTTAACTCATCGGGAGGCCTTCAGCGAGGGAAGCGACGGAAGGAGAGAAACACACAGGGCAGGGCGGTGAGCGCTTCCTCCTTCCTCTCCCGGCCCC
>VWZT01005624.1:0-87206 GCA_013397055.1 Pachycephala philippinensis | reverse complement strand
CCCCCCGCCCCGACCGCCGCCGCGGCCAAGCGACACTGCCGGCGCCGCGCCGCGCACACGCCCCCTCACCCGTGCGCGCGCCCCCGTCCCGCGTCCCTATTGGCTGCGCCGCGCCAGCAGGGCGGGGCCGGCGGCGAGCCTCCTGCCGCGATTGGCCCGGAGGGGCGGAGCCCGCGGGCCCGGCCACGCCCCCGAAACCGTTGCTCAGCAGATGGAGGAGAAAAAAATAAAAGCGATATATCCTTCCGCTTGAGCTTGGAGGAAAGGAGTCCCTCGGGGCCAGCCCGCGGAGCGCCCGCAGCCGAGCCCCAAGGGAGGCACGAACGCGCTGTGGGCCGCGGTGCCTCTCCAGGTCCGTGTTCCCGCCTCGGGAGAGCCGAGCCTCGAGCTATAGGAACAGCCTTTGGAGGCGGCGGAGGGATCCGAAGCGAGGCCAGAGGGTGTGATACGACCCCTTATACGTGCGGCTCGCGGCGTACTCAGATATAGCACAGGGGGCGGTGGAACCTGCGGTGCGTCTTTGCGCATGCGCACGGGGGCGGGGCCAGCACCTGCGGGTGCCCCATAGGCCGCCATCTTGTCATGCTGAGGGGGATGGGGACAGGCGGGCCCTGTGGGGCAGGGGACAGGGCATAGAGCAAAACAGCACAACGTAACAATGTGCCCGAGGTTCCTGGGGGGGATGGCAGGCTGTGGAGGCACTCCAGTTTTGGTTGATGTAGGTTGTGTAGTTGCATCTAAAAGCAAATGGCTTCCACCAACTCACACCTTTAACATGAGACCTGTGTGTTCGTACAAATAACAAGGCAAGATGACAGAATCATAACTGGTTTGGGTTGAAAGGGATCTAGTGCCTCACTGCCCACACAGGGAAGAATTTCTTCCTTGTAGGTAATCTAAACCTATTGCCTTTCAGTTTAAAGCCACTCCCAATGAGAACCAAGGAGTTAAGCAGAGAATATGACAGTGATCTGGGTGATGGTATTCAGCAGTGACCCAAAAAGACACATGTACTCCTCTACCGTAAGACTTTCCCACCAGAGCATGTGGGAGGAAAAGACCAGAAGTGCAGGAAGTACCCAAGGTAAAGAAGCTGTTGACTCATCCAGTTTACTAAAAACTGACAGTGCTCAGCTTGTGCTATCTCCATGGCTTTCTATCACCAGAGATGTCTGAGCTTCAAAAACCCCCATCAGAGAGGAGTTGGATATACCTGCCATGTTCTGGTCTTGTCATCCATTTTCTCCAAGAATCCATTTCTACACTTAGATTAAATGTATTTTTAAAGCCTTTTCCACCAATTTGCTTCCCCGATCACTTGCCTACTACATTAAAACAAACACATTCATGTATGAAATCAAAAGGCACAAAAAATTCCTCACCTGCCATGATGAGGAAACTGCTGTCCTTCACTCCATGGAAATCAGACAGTTCAATTTCCTTGATGACTGTAGGGAATCTCCAATGATTTCTATCAATGAGATGAACCTAGTAATTGGTACGATTTTCAGCAGGGAGAAACAAAGAAATAAAAGTGAGTAATAGAAAATTGATGGATCAGCAACCACGTGCAGTCTGAAGAACCTTTCATTAGCTGGCACTAGAAGAAAAAACATGTATGTTTGCTTCTCAGATGTAAATATTTACTATATAGACCAGACCTGCAAAGTGGAATTTGTAATAAGAGAGTGTATAAAGCAAGCTAGATGGTGATAGTACCAAATTACTTGTTTCACCGTAGGCTTTAGGCTCGGGTAGCAGCGCCTGTACAATTGACACATCACACCAAGCAGGTGTTGCATAACCTCCTTATTTAAAGCCCTTAGTTTTTCTGCAGAGAGAACACTTTGCCTTAACGAGTAGATGATTAATACATGCAGGAAGAGGGATGTCAGGCTGTAATGAAGCAATATTAGTCAATGCAATAGATCAAGCTGTTGGTAGCACTCCAGTTGCCTAATAGTAATTTTTTTCCCATTAGCATCAGAATGAAGGAAGGCTTTAAGAAGAAATTTGAACGACAACAACATGAATGAGCAGCTCCCACATGGAAAGAGTGGCATGGAGGTTGGTCAAAGGTGTTCTAAAATTTAATGTTTGGGCTAGGTCCTGGCTCTTGAAGGCTGAGAGTATGTGGTGACATAGTCCATGAATGCCCTCAAAAATGAACTTACATAGGAAAGGATGCTAAAAGATCATCTGCTGAAAATGCAAGATTCTGAATGTATATAAAATAAAATGAACTGGCAGAGACCAGAAGAGAAGATGGGGAAGCACACGGAGCACAAGTTAACAGAAGCTGGACAAAACTCAATCATTCAGGGTACAAATGAGCTTTCAAAGTCCTGAAAGACCTGAGGTATTCAAAACCTAGGGGCTAAGTAGAAGCCACATAACTGAAGATTTTTTTTCTTATGAAACAGGGAAGGTAATCAGCTTCCCTTCCTTAGGATTCTTAATTTCTTGAAGTTAAGTCAGGACCAAATATCTTTATTAAATTATCTAGCTTCGTTAAAAGTTATAATTTAAAGGTAACCAGTAAAGTCCTGGGTCAAAAAGTGAAATACATAAAATTTCAAATTATGGCTCTAAACATCCTGAATTTGCTGCATCGTTTAAGAACATGTTTCCCAGTATTATAACCATACAATACAGGAAAAAACTACTGTTGTTTTTCTTAACTGATGATTTTATCACCACCCACAATAGTCCTCACAAAAACTAATGTCTATTAGAAATATCTTGTGGGTATATGCCCACCTTCAGTGCGTCAAGAGAAACATCAAAATGTTCATAAATAAGTTTCAGACTAACCTTATGATAATGGCACAGGTGCAGCTGTCTCACTCTGCATTACTTATCTCTGGAAAACACAATGTCTGTTGAAGTTCCTGCAAAACAAAGCAGTGCAGTAAATAAGCAGAACTGATTAAACCTCAAAACAACAGGTTTCAGCCTGCTCTTCTTCTTGCAAGAAGTCTTGAGCATAATTTTTTCCAGTTGGCCCTACCTACTGTGTTGAACTGGTAATAGGTAAGCCTTTATCTCCTACATGAGAAAGGAGTAATCTCTGCAAACAGGAGCTCTTTAAACAGTAACTTCAGAACACACTTGAATAAATTCTTCCTTTCAGCCACCATTAAGTAACAGAAAATTTCTCTTGTGCAGGGTATCACTAGGAAAAAAGCAGAAGAGGCTTTGAGGTTTGAATTTAATTATTTGAATTTAACAGTTCAGTTTAAATTGGAGTTTAGCAATAAAACTCAATAGCCAATTTTATGCCTAAACAATTGCACATTCAGGCATTTACGCCTACCTCTCTGCATATAAAATCTGGATGTGCTATTCAAATATTTGTGCTTGAAAATTGGCTTTCCACTACCTAGAAGTATTTGATGTCACAGACACTGCAAGAAAGGGACGTTTCAATCAGACAAGGGGCTGTAGGTGACGTTAACTGTCGTGGCACATGTCGTCTCCAAAGATGTTTTCCCTATGAGGGAGCAGATTGTTTTTCAGGGCTCTCCTGCATTTCTAGGATAAACCTACAAGTGTGTGTGCAGCTACAACAAGCAATGATCAGTGCAAGACGTTATGGACACTGGTTTTTAAAATCTCCACTGCAGCAATATTTAAGGGTCTCCATTCTCAATCAAAGGCCTTCTGAGTAGGGGTCTGTACAAGCACGGAAGAGGAATTCGGAGTCCTTCATATTCTAGTGATTAATGATGGAGGTGTAAGGACATGTAATTAAAGTTGGACGTGCTTATGGTCAGGCTATGAAACCACCATATGTGCTGACAGCATGGTGCCAACTTGCGGGTTCAATCCCTGTACAGGACATTCACTTAAGAGCTGCACTTGGTGATCCTCGTGGGCCCCTTCCAACCCAGAATATTCTGTGAACTGGAAATGGGGCTTTGGGAGATAAACCAATAGCTCGTTTCTCCAGTATGTCCTGAGATGTGGTGCTAAAGAATGAGTGAAAACAGACTACCAGAAACTTTCTTATTCACTAGCACCAAACTAATGTAGTTAAATTACTCCTTAAGTAGCTAATGTAGATCAGTCACTGCTCGTATCCAACCTAGCTCTAGTTATAGCAGGAAAAGGTAAAAGCCTGTGTGAGCTCTTTGCTCAGGTACAGCCACGTTACCTCAGCACACCTCACCAGGATCAGCTTTGCAAAAGTGGCAGGACTGGTTCCATGTCCTTTTTTCCATGATTGTTCCTTTACCATAAGTTAAAATAAAAGAATTCATGTCTTACGTTAGTTAATATTGTCTCACTGTCTGGAGCTGAAGGAAGCACATATTTTGATACAAAGTACATTTTAATTTTATGCAATTAAGTTTACTTGCTGAGGGAAAACTCAGTGAGAAATGCTGACCTACTCTTTTCCATTCCCATACATATTCTGCAGTGGGGACTGTCTTTTGCTAGCAATGAGTTATTAGGACTTTGATTTGTTATCCCAACTGTAGAAACAGGAAATCGTGACAGGACTCTTAGGATGATAAATCAGGATGAATTATTAAATTTTAATTGACTATTAATTTAACATTTAATTATTTAATTGTATGTTAAATATTGTCTGGGGATTGGAGTTAGATATTAAATTTTCCAGATTAATTCTAAAGTTAAATTAGTATTTATAGATAGAGTGATGCAATAACCTTTGCAAAGTAACCATGAACAAACATTAGGCATAAAGTGTGGTGAGTAATTCTGTTCTGGTTTTGCTTTTCCTTGACTGCTCCAGGGGAAGAAGGCCTGTTGTGGAAAAAAAAAAAAGCCCTTTCCCCTCAGGTATTAATACATTATCAGTTAATAATTCTAAGGGTTTGAGGTATCATTCTTTAATAACAGAATGCAAATCAATATTATCTTGATGAATATAGTTGGACCAAGTCTTAGAAACCACCACCACAGCAGGAATGTCTTGGTGATGTACAGCAGGAGACACTGACAGGTAGGTAAAGAGATGCAGTGAACTTATGTAAGCAACACTGCTTAATCATCTGAGGAAACTCGCTCTTTGTTAATTAGCTTGACCTCCAGAAGCCTCACAACGAAACTGAAAACAGAACATGTTACTCATATTTTGCTACTTAAAAATGTCCAGGCTCTTCCATCATTGAAATACCATAACCTGGCTTTGGCAAAGTTAGACTTCACACCATTCCCTGCCAGTGCCAGAAAGGATCTTATAGCTTATTTCAAGTCCCTTCTGCTCTTTATTTTAAACAGATCTGTTTTGTGATAGAGGTCTTCCCTTGGGAGAAAACTTACGCCTTTCTCATGTGGATCTGACCAGAGATTTCAGCAGCTCAGGCTCCTGGGCATGTGTAGGTGTCAGGTCAGTGAGTCCTGTACTAGTGATAGACATTGTTCTAACTTTGAACTACCTTGCTACGTGCTTTTCTAAGATCATTTGGACTAAATTCACAGTGCTGCTTTTGATTATTCAAACCCACATCTTGAAAGTTCTCTTTCAGCCCCTGTAATTTAATGCAGTTTTTAACAAAATAGTGAACATGTGAGAAGTAGTGATCGTCGGGTTACGAGTATATGCAATTTGGACAAGAACTTTGACTGTTCTTGAATGGTTATTCACTTAAAAAGAGGCTCAGCCAAGGAAGGGGCACTCTTGAGAGTGATCTCAGTGGGTGGTTGTACGTGCATGAATCTTATTGATGGACTGCAAATCCTTCCACCCCCCACAGAGGACACCAGCTCTCTTGGCTCTAGTTCTTTTGTCCTCTCACTTACCAACTCGCCCTTGAACTGGAGCAATGGATATATTGTGTGGTTTACCTGCTACTGCAGTAACTGATTCCCGTGGAAAAATGGAGTAACTTTTCATGTCAAGGGTCAACTGAGAAATAATTCCCCTTTTTAAATTCTGGATATTGTGCTGATATAAAGTTAACTAAGCTGAAGTAATGTATCATTGAAGCTAAAAAAAAGAAAAATTAAAATATTAAGAAATATTAATACCCCAGATATTGGTGAGTATAGAACTGGGAATATTTAAAATTGTATATTGCTAAATGTGACCTAGTTGGTACAGCACAGAACAGGGAGCCAGATCTGGAATCTAACACTAAGTGTGTCATAAGGCAGATCATTTAATTCAACTCATTTCTCTGTAAGATGGGGATAACAGTAATCATTCTTATGAATTGCTTTGTGTTGTGCACCTGAAAGATGATGAGTATTATAGCTAATAATTAAACATTATTTTAATCTTCAAATTTACTTTCCCTGTTAAACTTTAATAAGTGTTTATGCTCCCTTAATGCCAGAGAGGAAAAAAGCATGATTGTGAAGCAGCTGCTAAGAATTTTTCCCAGAAGATATTTAATATTAAATTGGAATTGAGTCATCTGTTTCAGATAAAGGGGCAATGCAAGAAATAATATGTGAGAGTTGAAATTTTGAGTAAAATATATTCAAAGCAGAATCAGAGCAGCTGACACCCCTGTTCCACCAAACTGGCTCCTACCCCCCCCCAGTACCCTCCGTCCAGAAATTGGAAATGGGGATTGTAATTTCTCTTCAGCTTAGAGCAAATGTAACAGTATTGCTTAGAAATAGTTACAGCTGTAGGTTACAGATCGTTCCTGTTCTCTCAGTGTCAGCTCTCCTGCCGTGTGCAGAAGTCTCTGCATCTCCAGCCACTGGGCAGTTCTGAGGCCACTGGGACTGCAGTGGACTCCAGGCTGAAGCCTGCAGTGCAGCTGGGCATTGGTACTGGCACTGTAATTACATCACTCACTGTTTTTCTCACTGTAAACCACTTAGTGATTTTCTACATCTCTCTGTCAAGTTCTCCAAGTCAACTATATGTCAGTGAAACTTCAGAGTGTCTTCCCTAGTCTCTCTTCACAGCTGTCAGAGACTAATGGCTGCTCTCCAAACCCTAGGCTTTGATGGTAGAGGTTTGTGCCTAAAATTAAAACAGTGGTTCTAAAGCAGATTCCTAACTCCAGTGAAACTAGGAATTTCATCCACTGATTTAAGAGATCATATGTCAGCCTTGTCTTCTTGTAAGAGGGAGACTGCAATCTGTCCTGTCTCTCATCTCTTCTGAAAAGCATAAGAAGATAAATTTGAACTTTTCCTGCCTCCCAATACCTACTGCTCTAAATAGCGTAATTGCAGTTTTTTCAAAAATGGAGATGACATTTTCCAGTTTCCTGTGCAGAGGAACTTCTGCTGCAGCATAGATTTCTAGTGCTGCTTTTTACTCTTATTTCCTATGCACAATTTATCACAAAATAAAATTTACAGCTGCAATTTTCTAATGAGGATATAAGAAACGCGGCCAAGTTACTCCAGGCTGTCTCTGTTGTCCAACAAACTTGGACACATAAACAATGAGGAGTAGCTTAAAACCTATGTGTCTACAGGTTGGGGTAACTGGAGATGGCTTTGTTTCAAAAGCAAGTAGGGAAATATTCTAGGTGATTGAAATAATTGGCAAGGCTGAAAATTATTTTATAAATGCAGTATTGGGAAAAAAGTTTAGCAGATCATTGGAGGACTTTGAATTTCAGCAGGCATGGTTGTATGTCAGGTGTTGGGTTCCCTGACTCACTCCATGAGATAATTAGCACTGTGCCTCTGGTTGCAGCAGAGGTTGGATGTATCTCACTTTGTATAACATGTAGGTCACAAACTGCCAGCACAGAAAATATGCATTTGATGAACTTCATCCACCAGCAGGCATCTCATTGTCTAAGCCTACTCTGCAGGGAGCGAAGAGAAGCATCTCCAGAAGGAGATTCATACTAAAATAGATGTCTAGAATAAGTGGGACAAATTATCCCTTAGAGATGTCTGATCTTCCTCATTTGCTGTAGAGGTCCCTAATTATTGACTTAGGTTCCACCCTTTCTGCTAGAGTAAATGCTGAACTAGATACAAATAGAAAGTGGGATGGTGTCTATGCTACTCTGGTTTACACATTGTTGCCCAAATTAGGCAGGCATTGAAGTTTTGGGGTTTTTTTATTTGTCAGAAGCTACTCCAATGAATCCTGGTATGAGGCACTGATGAGTACAGTGTATGCTCAGCTCTCACAGGTTTCCTGTGGTACAAGTGACCTTATGATCATTAGAAGAATAATGTCTATGGACAGGAATCACAGGAATTAGTTGTGGATGGTAAAGGATCTTTTAAAGAGGGAGAGAAATGAAAGCTTTATTCTTCAAGTTCATTATTTTATCAGACTCTTTTAAACATAGCTATTGTTTATACACAAAGAATGCAAAATAATCACTTATGACCACAAGCTATAAAAGATACATATAAAAGTTACAGATGGTTCAGAATGTTTACATTTGACTATTCCATAGCAGTGTGTTGGACACGCTACAGTGCAAAGGAAAGTACTGTAAGCTGTATGTTTGCTCCCCAAATGTATTTGCACAGACTGTTTCAAAGTCAGCAAAACATGAGTAGTGAAAATGGAGCTTTAACTAGCCATAGAAATGTTGCTTTATAGGCAGCCTGTTAGCATGAGAGAACAGGATGTGCTGTGATTGTTAGGACTTTATGAGCAGGTCATTCCAACCTACGGCTCAAGACATGCTGTGTTAAAGCATGTCTGGGAATAGTGCTACTGGTTCACTGTGTGGAACTGGTGTTATTACTTAACCTCTTTGCACTTACATTTTCACCTCTGGGATTAACAAATATTTATCCACCTTTGAAAGGTACCTTCTTTTCTTCAGAGAAGTGCTGAATAAATACAGCGTGTATTACCTTCATCAGCAGGTAATCCTGTTAATCTAACGTACACTCTCTGTCCATGTTGAATATGTTCCATGCTACTCGATCATTGTAGTTAGATTAATGAAGGATATTACAGGGATTAACTCTTAAGCAGTGGCTGCAGCTGCCCACCGTGTGTGTTTACTATAACCCAAAGCCAAGGTTTGAAATCCTCTCGCCTGTAGCGAATAGAAGGAATGCACTTGACTTTTGCAGAACCAATTTTCCACCCAAAACAGCAATGTCTTGACCTAAGAGGTTGTAACACAACCTGTTGCACTGTGCTCTGATTGCTGCTGTGCTGCTGGCAGCAGGGGAGACAGCTTCAGTGCTAAGGCAGCTTCAGATCTCTGCCCACCACACCGGTTTTACAGAGTTGTTGTAAGAGTAAAACTGTCTCATTTCTCACTGCACTGTAACTGCTACAGGTCACAAATTCATGTCTCGACTATAAAATATTATCTGGAGATGAGGTTCTCCCCAGTGTAATACAGGCTCAAAGTTGGCCCTGCTTTGAGCGGGAAGTTGGACACAGGGACCTCCGTGGGCTACTTATAACTCAGTAACTGTACAAGGTCAGGTGTAGCCTCAGCAGCATGGAGCTTGGCTTGAGTTGGAAATCATCCCCAGGGCTCCTGAGGACATTCCTGTGTAGCTGCCTCAGAGTAAGCTCTGTGTTGCTACAGCAACACCTTTATCAGCAGCACCCTGCCTGGTGTCAGGGTAGTTCTGGGAAGACTGTATGGTGTGCTGGCACACTTCCCATGGGATAGAGATACACCTTCACAGCCCTGCTGCTGTTGGCAGTGCTATTCACTGGCTCTATTTTTTCCAGTTCATTTCAGTGGCACCCGGAGAATCTCCGGGCTCCTATAGATGTGGGAAGTATTTTTAACAGAGGATGGCTGGGCTGGTGTCTGAGGGAGAAGAGAGCACAGAAAACACTGCATCACCTGCATGCATTGCAATTATTAGTCTCCTGCTGGAATACGGAAGGAGAACATGTGCTTGCAAATGCTTCGTTTAGCAGTTTGAGAGGTTGGAACTTGCAGTTTTCTGGCTGGAGACTGATATGGAAAATGGTGGTTGAGTACAAATGCTATTTTAAAATGATGATGACGATGATTTTTTTTAAGCAGTTTTCTGTTGTCTTTTTTTCTCTTCATCAGAGTACATTGTGGTATTGAAGTATACAGACTGCTAGGAGTCCAGATTTCCATTTTCAGCTGTAGCCTTTTCAAATCTTATGCTAAGCAGATGTAGTGGATCACTATTTGTGGGGAAAAACTACTACTGCTTTCCTCAGTCAGGCATGCATGGTTCAGAAACATGTCAGAATGCTTTCACTACCCATATGAAGTGTTGGGAGCTGTCTATATGCAATGCCCACAGCACACACTTTGACCTTTGTGAGCTGTAAGCAGGTACCAAGCCAAGGAACCATCATCTGCTCTCATCAACAGTGGCATTAAAGTGAGATATTGTAAGGCTTTAGAAGGGAGTAAAGTGTATAGAGATGGGGGGCCTCTATAAATAGCCTGTAGAAGGTAATTTGAAAACTCTTATCACAATGGATGTATTTTTCCTTTGTCTTTTTTTTCCTGAAGCCTCTAAGTTGTTTGGTTTGGATCCTGGTTTTTTCTTCTGTTTCAGTTTTGGAACGTAGCCTTTTTTGTCCCTGGGAAGACGATTAATTCTTGTTCATACTGCCACATAATAGGAGGGAGAGAAGCAGGATGATGCTGCAAGTTTTTCATGTATCCTGACTGCAGAGAAAAAATTTAGTTATATAACTTGTCCATAAAAAGAGGCATCTTTTCCCTGACATCCTTCTTACTTTTTCCAGAATGAAATAAAACTGGAAGTAGCTTAGTGTGGTGGATTTTCATGTTCATGAATATACATAGTATGAGAGTTGGTGTCTTTAATATGCTCCATGCTTTGACACTCAGCATTTCTCTTTGCATTTGTAACTGAGGACAAAGCAGCTGTAAGGCAATGGGTGGTTTGCACACCTTGAGAAAAACAGAACAGGACACACATGGGAGAAGCAGTTGTATTCTTGTGTATGGGAGGAAGAGGAAAACCCTGGCAGAAGTCTGAGAAAACCCCTGGAGAAATAAGTGCACTCACAGCGAGATTCCTGCTCACCTGCAAGTACCTCTGAGCAGCTCCTATGGGAAGGCATCTGCCAGCTGTGCCAGGGCAGCTCATTTCCATCTGCCTCCCCCGGGGCTCTGTGCAGAACTGAAACCACATCCTGCTTTGTGCTGGGATTTAAACTGATCCGGAAGGTCAATAGCAGCCTTTTATGAAAACTTACCATTAAGCAGTATTTATACAGTTATTAAAACATGTTTTTACACTGCCATGTTAGCCTAGTAATTGCTTGGGTGATTTCATCTATGTGCAGGATACTGCTAAACAGAGCAGTGCCCCGATACCAAATTAGTTGGTTAAAGGTAATTCAGCAAGGGATGGTGAACAAGCGCACTTTGCTTTCCTCTCTTATTGCCTTCAATTCTTTATTACATCAGTCTGTGAAGACAGTATCTAGAAACTGCTAAGACCAGTCTGCAGCTTTCTCTTGACATAATTAGGGCTATGGATAGCCTCCTGCACATTCCTTCTCTCTTTCCTTGAAGGAAACATCTCTTCTGCTCATCAGAGGGGCCCCTTTCGTTATTTACAGCTTCTTGTTATCGTTTGCATTCCCGTTCGCATGGCATGGCGCCTCAGTGAAACCTCAAGGCCATGCACTGACCGTATTTCTCTCAATATCTCTCTTGAGCAAATGTCGTTCACACTGGCACTTAATTGCCTGCCTTCTTTCTGTCTGTGTCTGCTTTAAGGTCAAGAACATGGTCAAGTCATCCTTCAGTACATTCACTATTGTTGTCATCGTTAAACACTACACAGTAATAAAATTGAGAACAATCCATCCTTCCAGAGCAAGAATGTAAGGACTGACCCACTGGATCAAACCAAAGCTCTGTACATCTCAGTATCTCCTCCCTGGAAGTAGCTGATGATAAGGGCCTAGAGGGACACACACGAGCAAATTTGAAGTGTAACCATCCCCTAGTCCTGACTCGGTGTGCATCATCCACAGAAGATTTTCATGGCCATTAAATGATTAAATGTCCTGTTTTAAAGCTAATATAGGCTTGGTATTTCTCCTGGTTTCAAGTTTTGACAGTATGCCTTATTAATTAAAGTCACTTCATTACTTTGTTGTTGTTGTTGTTGTTGTTGTTGTTGTTGTTGTTGTTGTTGTTGTTGTTGTTGTTAGGGGTGGGGTTTTTTGCTTATATGTAGGATTTATTATTGAACTGTTTCCTTTCTTTTTACATTTCAGTTGTACGCTGTCCGTAGCAGGGTGTTTAGGACATGAGCAGTGACAGGCCAGTGGAAAGGTGGTAGCAGCTAACAAGGAACAAGGAATCTAACCTGAGTGTCAGAAGTACTGTAATAACAGTGGTAATTTATTAATGTCTTTATTGACTTTTAAGGCTGAAAAATTAATTCCCAGTTTAAAATACAGTCCTTTTTTTCATCAGTTTATAAAATGCTGTAAATCAAGCATTTTCTTTGTTCCTTATGTGTCCCTTCCATCTCAGGGTATTCTTTGATTCTAGGATTCTGAAATAGTAGAGTGGAAAACATGCTGGACTAGGATAACTTCTCATGGAGCTGGAGGGTCTGCAGAGACCTCAGATCCACTAATGAATTATTCTAAAACACATGTATTTATTCCAAGGCAGAGGCATCTTGTATCATGTAAGCTACAGAAGAGGATATGGAAAGTGAAGAACAGACTTCTCAGAAGACACTTTTGATGCACAACCTGAGGTATTCAGAGCTTAATATTTGAGATATTGAGTATCAGTGGCTGAGCTCTGTGCTGCAGAGTTTTGTATTTGGAAAATTGGGGCTAAGCTCTCTCATTTTGGTTACCTGAAGCCAAATGAGACATTCAGACATGCTGGTTTCCATGTTTTCCCCAAGCTCTTGTAGTGAGTCACTGAAATGAGGAGTGTTTCTCGGGAATCACGGTTCCCAGCACAAATGCCAGACCACACCACTTTTGAGACAAAGTAGGCATTTCTTAATCTCTCTTTGCTAATGGCCATAGCTCTGAAACAATTAATTCAATAATAAAGATGGAAATAGCAGCCAGGAAATGCTGAATGTCTCCCCATGCTTTTACAATACTCCCTATAAGCAGGATTAACCTTTTCCTGTCTACTCCATATTTGTTAGTAAAGCTGTCATTTCAGAAATGGTCATTTTTCACTACTGTGTTCAGGAGCTGCATTCTTCTTGGATTTTTGCGCTAATTGTCCATGTTACCCCATTAGGTTTTCATTTATTTGTTTCTTTTGTTTTGCTTCCCAAGTAGAAGTCAGGAGATAACTGCAAGGAATCACCCATTCTATTCCAGTGGGTGGAACACCAAACATTTCTCTTTCAAGAGGCTGAGTATATTTATCTGTATGTGTGTGTGTGCATGTGCATTCCCTGATGGGATGCAGAATATTTATTCCTGATCAAACTATCTATCTTCTCCTGATACTTTTTAGGTGCTGTAACAATACTGCATGGCATATGTGTGCACTTTGGTTATGTGTATTTTATTTATTTTGATATTAATTTTTTGTTTTGCCAAATGAGCTTTGGCACGCAACTATCGCAGGTTTTCTGTGTGATATTTTTCTCTATTCCTCGGTACATTTCTTGGCTGGGTTGTCTGCCCTTCAGCTGTTCTTAAATGCCTCTGGTGTAGGTTTGATCCATTGGAGGATGTAAGAGTTGTCTGCACTTGCTGCTTCCTGACCTTTTCCAGATTTGGTAACAGAGTGCCCTGTGCATGTGTGTCAGTGACGCTTTTGTTCTAAGAAGCCCTGGCTTGGCAGTTGTTGTTCAGCTGTGAGGCAGAGATCCCCTTTCCCTGGCGCAGAGAGGAATGAGTCTGATTATAGTAGAGCTCTTGAGGGGTCTGACTTTTCCATGGCTGTGGACGTCTCGGGAAAAGTAGTTGCTAGGAGAAGACTGCATAGTATTTAGGGCAAGGGTGGTGGCTCTGCCTTCATTAACAAAGCTGATTTATTTTATAATTTGGGGAGCAGAAATCAAACCATCTAATGGTGCAATCTCTGTAGGATTTTTTACTGCTAAACCTTCCACTGCTAAAGCAGTTCCAAAATGTTCCACTAGCTTTGGATGGCATTTCTGCTGACCTGGCTGTGTAAATTAATTCATATCTGTTCCTACACTTTAACTCTTCTTTTGTCTCTCCATTTTTTGGTGGTCTTTTTGTTTGGTTGGTTTGGTTTGGTTTGGTTTTTCATAGGCTGGATGAGGTGGTTTAACAGCAAAGGGAAGGCTTTCTTCAAGCAAAACCTCTTTCCAGAATGCTTGGGATGTCACATGCAGAGCTCATAGACACAGGGCTGTGACTTGTCCTAAGACACAGCCCATGAGGAGTAGGTAGGGGGCATTGTCACCCTTCCACTGGTGACTCAGTGGAGCTGAATTCTCTCCTTCACCCTGTGTTTACCAAACAGCTGTTTCAGAACAGCTCCCTGCATTCACAGTCAGGCTCGTTAGGTTTGCCGTCACCAGACTACCCTTGTTAACTCTCTGTGTACATTTGAGGCTTAAGATCAGTCAAGAGTCATCAGGTGGTGATTGTGCCAGTTGTGTACAAAGCAGCAGCACGAGAGGGGTCCATGTCCTGCTTGCCCCTGTCAGAGATTGCTGCCAGCCAGAAAAAAAAACAAAAAAATCCTCAAACCTTTCTGAGGTTTGCTGCCCAGAAAAGAGCAGTGGGGTCAGCAGTGACGGCAACTGGCAGGAGTTGCAGTGAACATGGTGAGCTGGAAGAGGCTGGCAGGAGCCAGGAGGACATGAGGCTGAGTTATGATTTGAGCACTAAAAAGTTTTGCTGCAGCTTTGGGCGTTGTCCTCTGTATTATCTGTCTTTATGATCCAATATCTTCTCTTGTTGGTCCAGGAAATATGCAGCAAACACTCTGCTTGAAATATGCAGCAAGTACTAAGCGGCGAGTTCTGTGTACTGTGGTGATTACACAAATATTCTTGCAGAGGGATCTGTGCGTTTTCCTTGGTAATATCCCATCATTAACTGTAACAACGTTGTGGATTGTCTGCCAACATGCAGCCTAAAAGCTCCCACTAAATATTCCTGACACAGGAAAAATCTTGGATAACAGATTTCCAAGTACTTATTTGGCTACGATATACAAGCAAGACAGCCACAGGATGATTCACTGCTTCAAGAATTTGGGCTGGATGACCTAATGGCTTCTTTTGGAGAGACGGCAGTTCTTGCTTAGAGCAAGCATGCCTGGAGAAGACGGCTAATTTACACTTGCTTACTGCAGCACACCACCCAGCCCTGCCTTTGTGGTGCCTGTGCAGCAGTCAGTGCTGGCTGGAGCGATGCTGCTACTCTCGACCCTTACAGTCCCTGAGGCAGGAGTGTGTGGTGGCCCCATACCTGCAGCTGTGGTTCCCGGCCCGTCTGTAACCCAAAATTCGGCGTTGGGAGCAGAAGCGCGGCTGTAGCGCTGGTGCGGAGGTGACAGCGCGTTACAGGTCACAGCGCGGGGTGCAAGTTCCCCCTGCTGGAGGAACGCATCCACTGCGGCCAGCGGAGCAGTGCAGCCGTACACATTTCCCCAAAAATTAATTTCTAGAGGTGCTGAACTTTAACTACGTGTTAAAACGTTACTATGCCTGCAGCTTTACCTGAAAGCTGTGAGTTGTTGGTCTGTCCTGCCCCCAGACTAATTGGTTTTCTGAGGACCAGATCCAGAGAGCCATAAGAAAAGGTGATCCTGTTAGGGAGGACTGTTGAGCTCAGCAGAAGAAAGGTGAGGTGTCAGGTCAAGCTGGATGGGGGGCCGAGCAACCTGGTCTAGTGGGAGGTGTTCCTGCCCATGGCAGGAATTGGAACGAGATGACCTTTAAGGTCTCTTTCAACTAAACCATTCTATGATAAGGACTGGACACTGCGGACAGGGCTGTGAGGATATCAGTGGTAACCTGGGACTAAAGAAGTCTGTGATCAGTTCCTAGAACTGCTGCCTCTGGTTTGAAACGTTCAGTCTCTCCCTGTAAGAGTTCTTCCCAGGTTACTCACAATACATGAGAGATTTCCAGACTCTTTCAGCTATGCTGTCTCAAAATGACGGGGAAACTTTGCTGCAGATGCCCGGTCTTCAGAAATAACAACGTGTGGGGCATGGAGGCAAGGATCCTGCAGTGCACCCAGGGTGGCTGGAGCCCTGGTCTTAATGCCAAAAACAGGCCAGCTGCTCCACAGACCAGCCTCCAAGTGAACCTTGGGGGTGGTCTGGTGGCAAGCGTGAGATCTCAGGATTATTGCAAGACAAAGCCTCATCATGAATTGCCATGGGCACATGTGCTTCCAGTAGAAGGGAAAAACCAAAGCAGGGGAAGATGATTTCAGGCAATCTAACCACATTCGGCATGTGAAAGAAAGCAAAAGAACCCAAAGGAAACTTAAAGAGAACAACCTGCAGGTCAAGCCAACATATGTTGTTGTGTGTGTGGGCAGCTGTTCCTCATGGAAATTGGACTTGACAGCCGTGAGACCCTCTAATGAAAACTGATGTCGAGGTGAAATTGCTGTTTGTCATCACTGATGATGATGGGAATTTACCTGGATCGTGTGGCCAATACCCTTGTCCGTTGTGCCTGGACACTTTGTGGGGTGTGGTGAAATGGGGAAATCCTTCTCTTTCTATGGATCGAAGACACCCCTCGACCGCCGTGCCTTAGCTTTGCCTTTACTTTGATGTGAACAGTCCGTGGGGTTTCCTTCGTGTCCTGCTCGGCTGCGGTGGTCCAGAAGCGCCCGCGTACCTGCCTGGTGCCGCGGGTGGGGCAGGGACCCCCTCCGCACCCAAAAGCTCCGTGCACGCCCCGGGGTCTCCCTCTGGGGAGTCCGGCGGGAGCAGGGAGCGTGGGGGGCTCCTCCTCCTGCCGCGGGGGGCGGCTGCGGGCCCTGCCCAGCGTGGGCGGCCGGGCCCGGCTGCGCGTTGGCTGCGGGCGGTGCCGCCAGTGAGGCTGCGCTGAGGCTGCGGGGCCGGATGGCCGAGCCGCCCGCCCCGCGCACTCGGGCGGCGGCCGGCAGCGGGCGAGGACACCGGGCGAGCCCTCCCTGCCGGGAGAGCCAGCCCTGCGGCACACGGCAGCGCCATGGTCTCATGGATCATCTCCAGGCTAGTGGTGTGAGTAGCTGCCGCTCGGCACCTGCAGCGTGTGCCCGGTGTGCCCGCGTGTGTATGTGTGCGGTGTCCGCGCCGCCGGTGCCGCTCGCCCCTGCGGTGGATACTGAGCTAAATTTAGCAGGTTGTTGTCGGGGCCGGGGCGCTGGGCTGCCCGGCGGGTGAGGCAGGAGGTAGGTGGGTCGGATGGGATTTTCCAGCATGAGAAAATCACCGGGGGTGGTGGAGGGCAACGCGCTGCCGCGCTGTACAGCGCAAGGTGACAGGGGAGAAAGGGAGCGGGTGACATCGCCGGGCGCTCGGCGATGGACGGGCTCGGGGTCCGGAGGGGGAACGGAGCATCAGCGGGTGGGAAAATGGACATGGATTTGGGCAGCGGCGCTTTGTTACCGGGCTCGGCGCGGCCGGGGGCTCGCGAGGGGGCGTGGGAGAGGCGGCCGCGGGGTCTCCCAGCCGCCGCCGCCGCTTTCTTCTGTCTGTTTTGCGAAAGAAATATCAAATATCCCTTTCCTCTTTGCAACTTGCCGCCCACCCCCTCAAAAGACGGTCTCGCTCTCCCTTTAACCTGTCAGCCTGGGAGGAGAAGCGTGGGGCTCTTTCCACTTGTCCTACAGCTTTTCCATGGCTGAAGCTGCTCTAGGTGGGAATACATGTAAAAATTCCCTGAAAATTCTTCCCAGGCAACAGGGGGAAACGGGGCAAGCTCCGGGTATATGTTTATCTGCTTCACCTGAGAAGAGGTTTAGTGAGAAAAAGGCGTTTTTGATGCCATTTGGAAAATTCGTGGAGGAGGAGGATTACAGGCTTAAGGTGGGGCAGCAGGATGGCTGATCTCCCTTCTGGAAATGTGACTGGGGAAGGCTAATGTATGGCATTAGATGTATAATTTGCCAGTTTTCTCTGTCATGTACATATAGATCCATCTCCTGCAGATTGAGGAGAACATCTGTTGTGCTGTTAAGTTCTTTTAGAGGGTTTGCGAGGCCCTGTCACTTTCTTTGTCTGAAAGAAATGTGCCATGATGTTGCACCATCAGCATGTTTCCAGAAAAGCATTTTCAAGGTCTCTTTTGCCATATGAGATGAAACATCGAAAGGAAAACTCACCTTCATCTTAGTTATGTCTCTGTATCCGTAAGACATTGAGTGTCAGATGCGAAGATTTTAGGGGGCTCCAGGGTTGAATTTAGCCCCTGGAGGTCTGTCATCTGGATTCAGCTGCAGCTAGCCATTATTGGCTTGCACTTCATTCTGGGAAAGCATATTAAATATTTAAAAGATTTAATTTGAACAGTATATCTGTGCAGATATCTCTGCCAGCAATGTGAGATGTAGCATGTATTGTCTAAGGCAGCTTTTCTTTCTTCTTTACTAGACTAATTTCCACTTTGAAAAAAATCACATTATCGTGTAACCCAGCTAATCCTCAAGAACAAAGAATTTCTACACAGAGATGGTAGTTTAACTTACTTGTCTCAGCACATGCACATCTTCACAGATGATTTCATCTGAGATACATGGACTGGGTAAAAATCTGATAGGGGCAGGACCTGGAGCAGTTGACCAGTCAGGTAATTAGCTGAGCACACAGACCTTCCTGTTCTCTTCAGTGTTGTCTGAATAACATGCATGGGATTGGCTGTGCAGAGGGCAGTAACACTTATTTGTTATGCTGCATTTTCAGTAGCAAATAATGAATATGCAGTGTAAATATTAATTATTTAGTAGTCATAGTAATAAATAAGAATTTTACAAGGAAACCTAGGGCAAGGCAAGCTTGGTCACCACTTTCTTTCCACTACTGAGTGTACATCCATCCTTTATGAATGTTTTGCACCAGGAGGTGCTGGTTTGTTATGATCCCAGCAAGAAACTTGGACTCTTTAGAGTGTTGCTTAAAACACCATTTGCTAGAGGTAGTATTGCAAAGAGAAAGAGGAGAGTATAAATAATCTTTACATTCCACCAGATCCTGAAAACCCCGAGGTGCCTGACATGGAAGAGCACCCCAGTCTGACGCAGCACATCATGCAGATCTGTCTTTGGAAAGGTTCCCTTACACTTTGATCTTTTCGGCTCTCAGAACATTTTCTTTTCATTTCTAAAGACAGTTCCATTCATCACTCCTACTGCCAGATGAAAAGGATGTTCACAAGAGAGCTGATTGTGAAACTTAGATGAAGACAAAGATGGTTTAATGTCAGGTGGTGAACGAGTTGCTCCTGCATCCAGGAGGTATGTGCATCCCAGCACAGGCCAGACAGCCAGGATACACCTGCAGCACAGCACAGAGCTGCACCCATTCAGGATAACTCTGAGTTGGATCCCTGACTCCTCGGTGTACTGTGGTCTTCAGATTAGGATCATGACAAAGATTTAATCTGTCTAATCCGGTTTTCCCATCTCATTATGAATTACTGGTTGATCCATCAGCACAGATAGCTGTGCTTTAAGTAGAATGGCCACCTGGTCAGGCTTTTTTTCTCTCTGCTTGTGTCTATGTAGTTGTTTTTTCATTAAATCTTATTAGCTGATAAGGATTATGAGGAAAGTGGTGTAGTTTAGTCACACAGAGAATATTGCTTTGTGCTCGTATGACTTCTGCTGATCTCTTCAGGGGCTATGTCTGATATGACTCAGCTAACAGAAAGGGCTTTAAAACAAAAGGCAAGCCTTTGCTTTGTCTCTTTGGTGGTTTGCTGCTTCCACTGTCTCGGATTTGGTTGTTACCGGCTCTGTCCTGGCAGTTTCTATTTCTAAAACGTTGCTGAAGGAGAAGAACCTGTGAGCACTTCTCACCTTTTTCAGCAGGAAGTCAGGCTGCAAACCTTCTCTTACCTCATTTCACCTTTAGTGTTTGGGCTTTGTGTCCAGACTGCTGGCTGGTTCTGTTCTGTCTGCAGAGCTGTGTGCTCAGAACCCACAGAAGAGAAACGATAACTTCAGGGCAGCATCTTATACTGCCATAGCTGTGTGTTAAAGACTTTATTATGTTCAGCATCTGCACTAGGTACTGTACAAATGCGAAACAAAAAGATAATCGTGTCCCTGGATATCTTTTTCCTCTGAGAGCTCAATTCTCATTCTCCTGTGGTACTACTCCCAGGTAGTTGTTTCACTCATCTCAGTGAGAACAAAATTGGGTTATTTCTTTTCTCATGGCAGTGGATTACGGTGACTTTTCCACCAAGGGATGCCTGTGATCACTGGAATTGGAATTGTTGCATCTTGGAGTTACTTGTTCCTATGTCTCTCACAATAACTGGAACGGGATAACATCATTATTCGTGGGTTACTTACAGCCCCTTTTTTATTCTTCATTTCTGAGTACATCTCAAAGGACATCCTGGAGCACCTGTATCTCAGTTTCCTCATCTGTGAAGTGTAATGAACTGTTCTGAATTCATCTTCTCTGAGACAGACCGGAAGGGACCAATGGTCTGTCCTACCAACTACAGGTTATTGCTCTTCATTTCGAAGGAGATTCAATTTGCCTCAAATGGTAGAGGCCTCTCTAGGAGAAGGACTTGGGATCTGTCTTCGTCAATGCAGACCAGTTCAGCTACAGTGCACAGCACTGGCAGTCTTGGATGGCTACTTTTGCCTGTCTACAGGCACTTTGAAGTTAAAAGTGGTTTATATAAACGCAGCCTGTTGTATTGGCATGGAAATCCTGTTCTTTCTCAGAAACATGAAGGTTGGTTTATGTGCTTGGGATCACGCAGAACAGAAATAAAGGTTTTTGGCTGCCATTCTGAAAGATAGGCGCATCACACAGCCTATTGAAAGCCTTTCAATCTGGAACACGTGGCAGAGGAAGGAAATGTCAGTAGAAATGAGGCTGGGTTAGACAGGTTATCAGTAGATGAGATGATACTGTGTGATGATTTAGGCATTTGAATTCCTCCTGTGAGAAGCTTAGAAGTGCATAGCAAATTATTATAAAATGATTAAATATGTTCTTCATGGTGAAAATCCACAGCCTTAATTATGCTTTTTTGCCTGCATTTGTTTTCTTTTAAATCAAAATAACCTTAATGGCCTCTCTGATCTAATATGTTTTGATGTGAAAGAGAATGGCATCTTCAGATATGTTCACTGGGAATTCCTGTCCCTGTGTGGAAGTAACAGGGATTTGGGGATCTGTTAGAGGCATCCTTTCTTCTGGCTGTCCTGCAAAGTAGTTGGATTCTGAACAAAATCAAAGGGTAACCAAACAATTCTTTAAACTGATGCGTGAAATTTCCTTCCCTGTCACAGTTTGTCAGCTTTCCCTTTCTTGGTTATCGTGATGCCATTTTAGCAAGGCTGTGTGAGATCGGCCACCCCCATGCTCATCTGGTGTCAATCCATAGTGCTACTGAGTCAGACATTGATCTCATCTTTATATCAGTAAAGAATTTCCATTTTAGAGAAACTTAGCAGATCCTTCCTCCTCCCGCTTTTCATGTGTATGGGAAGCCTGAAGAAATTTATGAATGAAACAAAACCTGGAAAGTCATATCATGGAAATTATCTGATGGTAGAAAATGATAACTTGTGTTTTCTTTATGAGAGGCAGAGATAGGATCCACTCAGGTAGGCAGTGGCTGTTCTCATAAAAGCAGAGCACAGCTTCAGGCTGTTGGTTATTGATACGTCAGCACTAGGTTTCAGATGATATATATCACTTGATATATATCATGTATTGGTTATTGATACATCAGCATTTGCATTTCAGTTGACATACATCATATACATGAAGGTCCTTCACAGCCTGCTTTATTTACTTGGTGCTGGCAGGTGACATGAAAGATTCACGTGTTCATTGCTCTCTACAGGCCTCACACCACTAGGATAAAATTACCTGAAAATACAGCAAAGGACCCAAACTGCAGCTTGAGCTCCTGGTCAAGGCTATGGGATGAGTTTGCAGTAGACTATTCTGTGCTCTGGAGCTGGGAAGTGGGAAGGGCAGACCACCTGCCATACTTGCAAAATTTACTAATAAACTTTACCTATAAAAAAGGTGGTGTAATCCCTCCAAAACGGAGGCTGCAGGCTTGCACTGCTGCTGTCCTTCGTGTGAAGAGCACATGGTCTCTGTGGCTGCCAGCTCAGTTCATGTGCATCCCTGCTGCAGCCTTTGGCTCTGCTGAGGGGGCAGAACCTGTTGGTGACAGTAAGTGACAGAGCAGCGCCCAGCGCAGGTGCGACATTCGCTGTGCCCTTGATGTGAAATGTGAGCGTGTGATCACGCTGCAGGGGACAGCACTGCCTGCTGCTCTGGCAGCTGTGACCCAGATTCTCCCGCCCAAGCACAGATGTGCTGGAAATGCTCCTGGCCCCAACGGGGAAGGTTTTCTGGTGTGCACATCACAGATCTTACTGGTTCTGGTGCGGTAAGGAAGGATGTTTTACCAGCCTGGAAGCTATGGAATATAGCCAAGGGGCTTGGCCTTTGCAGCTACCTTAGTACAGTATTTTGCCTTTGTGGGACCCTTTCCATTCACTGTATTAAAGCACTTTGAAGCATTAATTTAGTGTTGTGTCATTAGAAAGATTTTTGCTGCCATTGTACAGGTAAGGGTGCTGAGACACACGGAGATCAAGCGATGTGTCCAATATTCCACAAAGTAACGGGTAACATATTTCCTCCAGGCTCCCTGCTCAATAAATTAATGAAAGGGAACCTGGTAAAGGGAATTAAGAAATGCGTGTGTGGCTTTTTGTATGGATTTTTGATGGTTGTAAGAGATAGAGCAAAGCTACAGACTTAGATGCTACCTGAAGCAGTCAAACAACCAAAGGCTGAAGTATTTTGAATCATGACCTATTCCCTTTCAGATCCTCAGTGCTGTCTTTAGTGCCAGTCAGCAGAAAGCAACAGCCAGACTGCCTAATGCAGGCTACTAAGTCAGGCATCACACTGCCTAAAATTGGTTTCCTAATCACAGGAGGGAGATTTAGATCCAAGGTACTTGAGCTGTGGTTCACAGATGGCTGGCAGTCCACAAAACATCAGTCAGTCAATGGAAAGTGTTCAGCTCTAAACCAGAAATCCTTGTACAGGCAGTTATCTATCTAACTGATTTAGACAGAAGATACCATTTTTTACTTTATTTTTTTAGTTACAAGTTTTGTAATTATCTACTGAATTACAATTTTATAAAATATTAACATTTCAACGTTTTGTCAATTCCACATGACTTATTATTTGTCATGTATCCTTAAGCAACAGTTGGATATAAAATGGGCTGTGTTTCTTTTAAAAGTTTGTTTCTTTTAAAGGTATTCATTCATCAAATGAATAGAAAAGGTTGAGAAACACTCTTCTGTGCTCTTACTGCAGTTAACAGAGTGAGACTGGCGTCTCTAAGGAGCTTCCATCAGAGGTTGTGTGTTGCATGGAGAGCTGTTGGGTCGGGGGAAATACTTGGTACACAATGGACGAAGGAGGATGACACAATGATGCCTCCTACTTCTTGAGCAGTTGCTTCTGAGTACGGAGCACTGCATTTGTCTTTCTGCTTCCGTGTCTCAGCAGACAGAGCTGATATCTTGGGAACTTTCAGGCTAATCATAAAGGTGGATGAAGACCTGAGTGCTGCAGAATTATTGTCCAGTTTGGATTGCTGCAGAACCTTTGTATGACGAAATTTCTTCTATGTCCTCAGCAAGGATCTGAGTCTAGGTTTCCTTTTGTTGTCTTGTCCACTTGGCTGAATTGGGGCCACTCAGATTCCAGGTAGGTCTTGTGAGGTGAAATGGCCTAATGGAGGGATGCATCCATGTAGTCAGGCTCTTTGCAAGCAAAACATTCGTATGGCAAAATCTCCCCTAGATCACCTGTATGTTTGGAGTTAATCACATGCTGCTTTTTGCAGGGAAGGTCTCACATACTTCTGTTATCACTGGTATGCTGCTTAGGTTGCAAACTCTTTTGGGCAGCAAGTTCATTTAGTATTTTTAAATGAGCAAGATCATTTAGTATTTCTTATCTTACAACACCTAGACAGTGGGGGTTAGTCTCTAGCTGGTTCTTCTAAGTTATGTAGTAATAGAAAAATAAATAAAGTATGAATACATGTAACTCTGCATTCTACGTGAATCATTCTTGAGACTTATCCTATGAAACTGTTGCTGGTACAGTGTTCATGCTCTGATTTGGCATTTCACATGCGTGTAGTAAGGCAGAATTTAAACTGATAAAATACAGGCAAAACAGATGGTGAGCAGAGTGGTGAGAAAGAGCTAGAAGAAGTGACAAAACGAAGACTGTGTTTTAACTTTCCATGACTTGTGTGCTGTTGAAGAGAATGACTGAGGTAGCAGGACACGCCTGCTCATTCCACAGGTAGGACTTGGGAAGGCACTCCAGACCTGGAGCACCATGCCAGAGCTAGAAAGATGGGTGGTACTTTCCCAAGCTTTGTACACAGAACTACTCCATCTTTTGCTGTGAGCCTCAGAATGGGCATAAATCCTTAGCAGAGTACCTTGCTGTTTGTTTCTTGCAGACACATTTTGCAAGAGAAGGGGAGGGCAAGGGATTTTAATTTGCTCTGGGTGGTAAAGCAGCGACCTGCAGGCTGAGTAAAAGTGATCACAGAGCCAGAAGAGGGGCAGGGATGGCATCAAAGGAGGAGAGAAGCTGGTTGTACAGTAAGTAGAAATGAAGAGCAAGGATTATGTTTCAGAAGGGACACACATTTGTATGGAGGCAGAGGACTGGGTGTCAAGTTGGAGATTTACTCTTGGCAGTGACAGGGGGACAGCTGGTGTCACGCTTAGGAAAGGCTTGTTTCTTCAAATGCTGCTTGCTGCCTCCCATAATGCTCATGTACTAATTGCTAATAAATAAGCATCCAATTTCAAAGAAGGAATCAATTGTCAATAAAGCTGCAGTCTCTCTTTCCCCTTTCTCTCTCATGGAGCCAATGATATGTTGCTTTCCAAAAATGGCAGATTTTACAGGAGAACAAAACCAATATTGAAGAACCTGTTTGTGAGGAGCTACAAAGAATGCTCCTCATGTGTGAAATGTTGTGCCTTTTTGGATGGATCCCAGGGATGCCAGGACCATGTGTGTACCTGCCTGTGAATCTACCCGGCAATCCAGTGCTATCAGCATCAACGAACAGTTGCAGCTCCTGCGGAAGAAACACTTCTGTTCTGTTGAGTTCATACTGCTGCTTCCTTTCATTCAGCTCATTTATTCTATTTCTTGTTTCCAGCCTATAAATAAATGTTTACAGAGGAAAGCAAAAAACTGACAGACATTTCTTGCCTCATGTTTTGGAGGGAGGCTTATAACCAATAACTAACCTTATACAAGGAAAGGGCTTGTGCTGCAGATTTTATATGAGAATACCAAGAGCCTGGATTCAGTGCAGTGCTGTAAATTCCCTGTGGGAAGAGGGCAAATTATTTATTCTTTCCTGATTTGGTACCTGTAAAATAGTCTTAGTGATAATCTCTGTCCATGTAAACTACCAGTTCTGTCTTACATGTGGGAGACCCTGATGTGGGAATGAGGTACCCCCACTGGAGCAGAACTGGAGGGGCAAGGTCAATATGAATTCTGAGCTGAAATTTCCGAGACAATGGTCAGAAGTCTAGGGGTGCTCTGGGATGTTTTATATAGACAAGCTTCTTCTGTGGCAGAGCTGTCCTGGCTGTCAGTCTCTGAGGAGCACTCATGGAAAAGGGGAACCAGGAATCTTGTATGGCATTTCAGGAAGAACACCCTGCCAGGGAGGATAGATGGGAAACACCTGGTGATGGTAAAGAGCAGAGGAATCACAGGAAGACGACCTTCTCAATTCACCACAATATTTTATTATCACCTTTGTCTTGATGTCTTCAGCACAAATGCTCTGGCAGTTGCTGTGAGCATGTGAGGAGAGCAGCTCTCTCCAGCTGCAGGTCACATCAAACAGCCCTCGTGATGAGGTGGTTGTTCTAGCTCGGGCAGTTCCCACAGGACTGCTCTGGGCCATGCTCTGCCTTAGGCCCTTTTGTGGATGAGCAGTTTGAGGCTCTGGAGCCTCATTCAGCTCATCCTGCTGCCTCGTCTGCTGTGGACTTGGGAAGACATGGTCTGTGCTTATCTAAACTTAGACCTATGAGCCGTTCAGATTATGTGACCCACAAGAAACCATCCCTGGTGTTAGATCAGGCTCAATAACATCATCTGGCTCCTGAATCTACCTGCAGAATTCATGGTGACATGTGAAAGAGAGAGATGGATGCCGGAGCTGCCCTGAGGCTAAAAGGCTTTGGGTTTAGTCACATATTTCATGGGAAAAAATGAGTGGTTTGGCTTGAGAATGAGCTCAAGACAGGTGCTTATGTGAAAATGAATTGATGGTGAGTGTTTAGATTCCACTGAGCATGTCCCTCTGCAAAAAAGCCCACTATCCTAGCTGGTATTTTTTGCTGGAAATCACAGCAGAGAGGCCAGGGGCATGATGGACACAAGCATGAATGAGACTTTTCCCCCTTCCAAACAATTTGGCTAGGTCTGAGTTGAAGTGCATTGTCAGGGCAGCCTGGAGGCTGTTTGCATTTTCCCTGGCTTAATTATACCTGTTTTGTAGCTGAACAAAGGACTCTGCTTTCCAGGTTTATTGTTTTCATTCTGCTTGTGAAGATTTTGGTTAAAACAGAAAGATGTTGCTGTTTAGAAAGAACATTAATAATTAAATTGAGATACTCTGGGGAATGTACCCCATAAGGCTGGATTTGTTGAATTTAAGTAGATCATAATAATTTCCATGGCAACACACTCTGCTGTCCTATATACAGAAAGGGTCTTTCTCATAGGATCAAATGCGGAGAGGAAGCTGCTATTTTAAAATAAACCTTAAAAACACAGACACTGAACTAAGAGTAAATTGTTTCCTACATAAATATTGTAGGAATTTTCTCATGCTGGTTATACTGTACTCACCTCTTTTCATAGCTGTCAGAGTGCAATCAGTCAAACCAGTCCCCTGCTGACTCTAATGATTAATGGAGAACCTGAGGTCTAATGATGCTTTCTCAGGATATAATCTATCTCATAGATATATCCGTATCTGGGTATTTGTATAGCTGTAACTGTCATGAGCCTGCAACAGAGACTTCTGTGGTCATTTTGAACAGGTCTACAAAAATCCTTGTGTTCTACTGCCTATCCTGGTGTCTGCTTGTGATCTCCCATCTCACTGCACTAAGCAAAGCTGGTTTCATCAGTATTTGAACAGCATTTTGAGATCCTTGTGTATGGCATGTTCTGTTACAGCTGACTCTACGATGGGAATTCTTAGCACCTGAACACTTAGAGATAATTGAGGAACCACACATTCACTTAGAAGGTTTGGAGATTCTTCGGTCTATCAGGAATTGCACAAACTCTTTTCTCTAATCTAACAATCGAATAAGAGTATCATTTCATGTGCTCAAAAAAGCCTTACAGCCACATGACCAGAGTTACAGAATCTGTGTGAAATGAAGTGTGACCACCCAAACAAAAAAGATGGAATTCAATAGAAAGCTTCTTAATGTAACCTTCAAAGAAAAAAGTCACAGTACATGAGGGGGGGTGGGAAAAGTTCATATCTGGAATAATTACAGCTTCTCTATTTTGCCCATATAAGTAGGCTAAGTGGTCCATTGCCAAATTTTAGCAAGAACTGCCACAAAAATTCCCAGTCCTGGCTTGTGGTAAACCCGAAGAATTAAGGCTGGATTTTCTGCAGACAGACTAAATAAATAGCTGAAAAATGCTGGTTCAATGCAAACCTCAATAATTTTCTCATCCCTAAGGCAATACCAGAGCTTCAAGTTGTGTCAACTGGTGCAACTTTGCTGAGGTCAGTGAGCGGTGTAAATCTACCCAGGTGGGAGACCTAAGGTTGTGTTTGTAGCTCGGAATGGTGAGGGCCTTGTAGAGGATGCCAGCTGCATCCTAGAAAATTGAGTATTACAGGACAGAAGTTGGCCAGTTCAATGCACGACTTGCGTTCTTTATGAGCTGCCAGTTAAACTGCTCTTTGAGTGGTGAGAGATCGAGGATAGAGGGCTCCTAAAGGCAGGAGTCTGCCAAGACAGTTATTTTATCCTTTCATTTTTAGTATTGGGAATTTTGTCACTAAATAGGAATATGGCTTTACCTGCACTTCAGCAACCAAAGCCAGTCGAATGGGCCATCCCAAAGCCTGTAACCAAGACCCCTCTGACCTCACCTCTGGAGCTCTGATGAGCTTCACTATCGAGCTTTTCTCTAAGAAGTGTTAATACCCACTGAAAGCTGAGGATGAAGAGCATGACCACCTTCTCTTTAGATTCAATCTAAAGAATCCTAATGCCTTCTTGCACCCTAGCACATATATTTTTAAAGCTAATTTAATCATATCAGACAGGTAGAAACTCTCTAATGTCTCATGCTTCATGCCTGTACCTGTGTGTGAAGCTCTGTTACAGAGGGTTCTGGCTGACCATGGCTGCTGCCATTAGCTCTAACCTCACATGCCTGATCCTGGCTGCCTTAAACCAGTGCTGCTGTGCAGGCTTTCCAGAACTGGGAATCCCAGCAGCTCACCGACAGCCATTTGCAGGGCCTGAGGGGATATGACATAGGTGATTGATGATAAACACCCTATGCCTGTTCCTACACATTATTGCTAGATCACTGCAGAATCAGCAGAGCTGCTTGACAGACTGCAAACAGCCAGTGAAAGATCTTGCCTGCTGTCCATGAGGCAGGACATGCATTTTAAGTTTATAAATACTATGCCTCATTTTGCATGGTACTTGTAAGTGAATCAGCCTGCTTTCCATGTAGTTTGTGGTAATTCGTATTTAATCTCATGTAAACCCATTCTGTAAAATCATACCCCCACCTGAAGGATTTACTTGTAGATTAGATGTTTTTCATCTCTTTGATATAGTGTGTCCTGAGGTTTTTGCACTCAGATGTGCTATGCAGCCACTGGAATAGTTCAGCATTCAATTATTATTCTCCTGAGGTTTGCAGATACTTGGCTGTAACAAATCAGGTCCCTATTCAAACACTATTATAATTTATGTATATTGTTGAAACCAAGAAACCTCACTCTGGGCAGTCAGGCCATAAATGGCTGAAGTCTGTGTAAATCCGATTCTCCAGACACGTTTTATACAGCTACATGTGTTTGAAACAGTTTAACCATTTCATTTCAAAATAGCAATGCTTTGTTGAGAGTGTCACTTGCAACATTATCATCCTTCTGTGTGATTCCCCTTGCCTGGGAAAGAGAGCAAACATTGGACTGTGGCATTTAAACCAGCAATTTTAATGAATAAGAAATGATGGAAATCATACATAAGATAGCACGCAGTGTGGGCGCTCCCACAAAAAGTACAAGCTGCCTTCTCAAGCAGCTGCTTATTTAGAAACCTCTGAAATGGTCCTGGAAGAATTGGCTGTCTTCCCCTTTGCTTTCCTCTCAAGTTATTTCTGTGAAGTCTCCATCTGGTTGCTAGGCCTCAGTTTATATTTTATTTTATATTTTGGGTAGCTGCCAGCTGAAAGGTAGATGTGTGAGAGGGAAGGTGAGTATGGAAAAGAGGTGAAGCCGCTAAGCCGAAAGAAAGAAGGGAGGCAAAGCCTTTTCCGTTCAGAATTGTGCAATGGCTTTTAACCTCCTGCTGCCTCGAAGTGGAATTCCTCACGGTGTAGGAATGGAGCTGTGCCTGTGTCACAGGCTTTGATCTCAACACATTTGTGTTTGGGGAAATGCAGAATAGAAGAGAGCAGCATGACTTATCCCTTTTACTCTCTAAGGCTCTCAGCTAAAGCCTGAAATTCAGAGACATATGAGAAGTCTGGGAGAGATCAAAATTGAACGCAAATGGGAACATGACATCTTCTGTCAGAAGGAGGATTGGGTGTCTGGATAGCAACACTGCTGTCTTGAGGCATTAAAAAAACCTGAGTCAAACCCCTTAATCTCTTCACCAAATTGTGAAACTGGATTTTAAATCCCAACTTTAATAATATGTCCATATATTGCATATATCTGTGGGCATCAGATATTTTTATTTGTACTCTGAACCTGCAAGGCTGTGTGCATGCTCTTTTCTGAGAAACTATTGTCTGATACTTCATTTTGAATGGAAATGTTCCTGTAATTGCTTCCAAGAAATCACCTGATGAGAATAAATGAGCAGATGTGGGAATTGCTAAGATGTCCTCACAGCGAGATTTTCTCACTGTGTAATGATGGAGGTGGCACAGAAGCAGTGCCTGAAAACTGCAACTTCTCTTTCTAGATCTCACACTGCCTGGGCTGTGACCAAGGTGCTGATTTCCAGTAGTGAAAGCCATTTAATTTCCAGCATGGTCAATGGGATGTGTAGATATTTGTCATTTCAGGCTTCTCTAAAGGTTTTTACCCTAGGTATCTCTTTGTCCAAAATCTACAATTGTCAGACATCGTTGTAAAGCTCTCAGTATGAGGTGCTGTGCCATGAAATGCTTCAGCAAATACCTGTCCTCGCTAGTGAGTCTCGCCTGCACTTCAGGTAATAGCTGGTTGTTAAAAAAAATGTAATGTAAGTGAATAGTAGTTATGCTGTAAAAAATTGGTGGAAGTGAAAAGAAACCCCTTTCTCTCTTTTACCTTTAGTTAAAGACCCAAACTTCACTTACTAGAATATTACAGGTATTGAAATCTAGTCTTTGATGTAAGAGGAAAGTGTTTAACCTGCTACGCTTCAGGGAGAAGCTATGGTAAGATTGGAAAATATTGGAAATTAAAAAAGAAATGGAATATTGGTCAAGGAATACAAAACCTGGAAGTACTTAACAAGATAATATTAATTGGGAGGAATAGCAAAGGAATTGTCTTTTTGTAGCAGAAGTATACTCAGTCATGAGGTGAATCATGATGTAAGAAAGTCAAGTAGATGTAGAGAGATTTCAAAGTCCAGAAGAGAAGCCTTGGATTTTAAGAAACATCCCAGAGTGGCTAAGGAAATATGTCTAAGTTCCAGTATTTCTGTCTTGGTGTATATACACTTGTACATAGGTACTCTTTGTTTAGCAAAACCAAAGATGTTTTAGAACACTCTGTACAAATTGCATGAGTTGTACCTGTCCCATGCACCTGCAAAGTGAACTGCAAGTTAGAAATATTTAACTTGAGCTGCAGTTCTGGGCAATATGCAAGTGTTACTGAGGGGATGGGCATGGATTTTGGAGGCTGGGCAACTGAATCTCCACCTGGGGTGTATCAGTCCACCCACACTGTGTGCTGGTATGCTGTGAGCCAGAAACAGTGGCAATATCCTGCCCAACCCCAGCAAGTTAAAGGTTCAATAGATACAGCTTTTGTGTGTCAGCACTGCATGATGGATGTCCAAGCAGGGGAATGCTCAGCTGGGCAGATGTGGAACCAAAATGTACAATGGGGATCTGAGAACTCAACTATTTCCCAAAGACTTGGAGAGAACTAATTGAAGATGAGACTTACAGAGGTGCTAGTATTTCTGTGCCTAGTATACTGCTTTGTGCTCCGTTACAGTCCTGAAAAGCCTCTTAGAATGATTAGGTCAGAAAAATTAAAGATTCCTGGACCCTGGAGTGTGTATTTGTCCTGTTGCTAACATAGGTCAACCCTTCGACACTGCTAAATAGAACTTTTCCTAGGATCAGTTTCATTTAATCTTTCTCCATTTAACCTGAAAATACAATTCTCCAACTTCTAAAGGACGAATGTGGGGGCTCTGGAGGAGACTGCCATTTAAGAAAGCCCTTTAAATCAATTTTAGCTTGATCAAGGCTTTGCAGCCTCTGATCCTTTCAAAAATTATCATAGCATGACTATTAGCCATGTATGGGTAATTTACTTTCCCTGTGAGGTTCCCAGCTCCAGCAGAAGAAAGGATGTGTCATTTTATCTCTCGATATGTACCATGGGCCGTGGTCTTTGGCATAGGGGTAAATAAGCTGATAATGACCTCTCTACTCGTGTCTTTATGTAAGAAGATATCATGCAGCAACATTACCATAAAACCATTAAACCGCACAGTTAATGACACAAAGCCTTGTATGTGAGTATGTGGCTGTAGAGATAAGGGAAATCTAGCTGTTCCTCTAGCTCACCAAAAATGGCTAAGCAAGAGAATTAAAACAGTGTTTGTAAATACTCATTTCATCTCCCTACGCCTCTTTTTGAAGCTTTTTGCTAACAGCAACCCGGTCTGTGTCAAGTCTCAGAGTTAAGACAGCGTGGTACTATTCTTCACATGCTTCCCTTGGCAATTAAGTAGGTATTCCCCAGCTTAGCTCCTTGGGAACAACACCAGTCGCAAAGGAAAGGGTGTGGTGGGGCTGAGGAAGCTCCTAGCAGCAAGGAAGAATCTCCTTATCATTCAGGGAGTGGATCCCTGGCACTTCTGTACCTCTGATCACAGGAATGATGTAGTGCTGTTCTCCTTCAGGGACAGACACAGGGCTGGGTTAGTAAGAGGATTATCCAGCAGGTTGAAGAAAGCGATTGTTCCCTTCGATTTGGCAACCATGAGGGGATGTCACAGTTGCTGGCTGGAGTAGAGTATCCTATTTGAGTTTCCCTGGTATAAGCAGGGCCCTGGCAAAGTGCAACGAGTCCAGTGGAAGAGAACTGGAGCATATGGTGCACCAGGGCAGATGAGCGGGCTGTTTGCTCAGCCTTAATAAGAAATGGTGAAGGGGAGATGTCATTGCTGTCTTCAAAAACATGGTGGATTGTTACAGAGAAGGGAGAGCAAGGCTTTTTGTGGAGGCACAGCAAAAGGGTGAGAGGCAATGGAAACAAGTTGCAGCAAAGGAAATTCTGATTAAGTATAAAGAAAAGAATTCTTCAAAGCAAGGGTAAATAAACACGAACAGGACTCCAGAGATGGAGATACTGAAATTTTGACTGGACGGGGCTCAGGGCTCATGATTTATCTCTGGCAGGGGATTGGTGCTGCTCCTTTGTTCCTGCGTGAGTCTGGTTCCTCCAGATTCAACCCTGGAGAAAGGGCTCTTGCTCTGCAGTGAGCACTGTCGATGGAAACTCAGAAGCCAGAGTGCTGGGTGCTGGCTGTCCCATATGTTCTCCAGGACAACTTCAGAAGTTCAGTAGGTATTTTACATCGTGACCATTGTGGGCGAGTGTGTGATGGAGAAGATGTGAAACAAGAGGTGCCACTGTACTGTCATTTTGGTGTGCTTTTCATTTCGTGTGGGAGCACTAGCCCACTGTCTGCCCATGCATCCCATAATGAGTGTCATACCCCTGTAGGTACTAACCACCCCCAGTCTGTGAAGTGCTCTGGGGAGCCTCTCCCATTAAGGTGTCATGATGGGTGTCACCCCCATGGGGCTGATGCTGCCCTAAGAGGTGCCGGGTCAGGGTATTATTTAGGCTCTCCCACCTGCTGTTTTGTGCCACTTATCCTAACACCATGATTTAGGATTAGCCACTAAATGGTCATTTTTCTTCTAATTTATTTTAATTAGAGGCAAATAGTTGTCCTGGTAGTTGAAGCTGAATTCAGAGGTGTAGCCAGCAGATCTGATGGATTATTCATTAGTGGTGTGTGGCTTCAGAACAGAGGCGTGTTTCCTTCTGCTTTCCTCTCCCTTATGTCTGGGTTCGACTGGAGGCTGCTCGGTATCAGTTCAGCTCCAGCTGGAGATCTCTCCCTTCGTGTTTATCTCAGTTGCACCATGCATTTCATTACAATGCTGTTATTAGCTGTATAAAATGGAGGGATTAAAAAGGATGAATGAAATGAGAAAAGACCCTGGAGGAACAAATTCTATTAAATTCATACTTGAAACCCTTGTCAAATACATGTGAGAAAAGACTAGAAGTCTCTCTTTTTCAAACTGTATGACAGTTTCTTGTTTTCCTTTGTTTTAAAATAAAAATTATGCAGGTCCTAGTAAGAAAACAGGTGCCCAACTACTCCCTAAAATGTTTTTATAGTACCCAGAAGAAATACTAATCTGTGTCTGTGGGCCAGAAAGAGAAACTTGGTCTGCGTGGCCTGTGAACTCCTGACAATGTTGCAGCTGTTATATTTAGCGTGTGGCATTCTGATACCCATGCTAACCAAAGCACGGAGCTGGGCTGAATATTCTGAAATTACCTGTAGAATCATCTTGCCTTAGCTTTTCTACACTCTTGCTTTAAAACTGGGGTTGAAAACTGGGCAGTGTTCATGTTCCTGATATGAGCTTCCTGTATGATTTTAATAAGTCTCACTTTTTTATCAGTTAAAATAGACATAAACCACTACTGAAATAGAAGCAATCAGAAATCAGTAGTAATGCCACCAGCTTTGATATTCACGTCAATAATATTTATGCTGCACTTTGAAATCCTTCTTTGAAATGTATTATCAAAATGAGAAGAAATGTTTTAAAGATGTGCTTGGGGTTTTTGTTTGTTTGTTTACTTAACTAGGAGGTAGATATTGGCTCTGGAACACAGAGGTTATGACTGAGTTGGATCCCACTTGTTTTCAGAGAGGCTAGTCCCTGAAAATGTTTGGTCTTCTGGTTTTTCTGATTAATGTTCTGGAGTCCTCAGAGATGTAAGAAAGTTCCTGATGGAAGGAGTTATGCTGTTTACTGTTAATTTACCAGCATCCACCATATCCACCGTACTAGTGGAAGGTGTCCCTGCCTGTGGCAGGGGTGTTGGAACAGCAGTAAGATTTCACCTCAGGCTGTTTTGCACCAAGCTGGCCATCACCATGCCTGATACCTGTTTCTGTACCAAACTGCTCTCCTTGGCTAGGGGAGAGAGCTATCCTGGGTTTCCATCCTCCTCCAAGAGCTTCTAGAGAGCTCCAAGACCCAGAGGTACTCACAGCAGCCTTGGGACTGCTTGATTTGTTACAGTGGATTGAACCATTGGTACCCCGTGGAGAGTCAGCATTTTTCATTGCTTTAGCTGAATATTTGGGCCAAAGAGATCTTCTGGTTTAATTTCAAAATTACATTGAGCTGAAATATTTCTTGCATTTAGTTAAGCACTTCTAGTAATGTTCTATCCCTGGGAAGCTGAAGTAACAATACTCTAAGGAGATTATGTTGCAATTGATTTGGATGTGTTATAGTTTCATTTAATTTTTTATTCCTGTTTTCTGTCCCAGGAGTACACCACAAGAAGTCTAAAGCTGCCTTTCAGTGAGGGGTAGATGAACAGGAGCTTTTGTGTTTCTCACCACTTCCTCAGACAGTGGTAGCACTTATGGTTTGATGGTGGAAGTCTTCCATAACCTGAACTGAGTTTTCAGACACACAGAATGTAGTAGGATTGTGCTCTCAATTAGGATTCCTGTTCGTGGTTACACTTCCTAAAAGGTGATTCACATAGTATCAGTCAAAATAATTCCAAAATAATACTTTCAGCGTGATGTGGTTTTCAATGAAAATAATGCAGGGCTTCTCTGTTGGTAAGCAATCCATATTTTATACCTTTTTTTAGCCTAGAAATTAGTTTGGTTAGGTTATAAGTTTTTCTGTTTCTTTTCATATCATGAGCCTACCATAAATCTGTAGGCTAACTCACAATGCAGATTTTGGACCATCTGTCATCTCTGGAATATAATATCAGTGCTTCTAAAAAAGCCTTTTCCCACATAAACATCCCCCTCTCCAGAGTCAGGAAAAGCAGCCCTTCCCATCTAAAACATACCATTTAGTTTTCAAATTGCCATTTATTTGTCTTGGAAAAAAACAAAGCTCTCAAAGCCAGAACTATACGGTCAGTATTGGATAGGGAGAACATCAGGGCACACAGACCCTGAGCCCTGCCTTTTTGGAGCAGTCAAGCTGGGTGAAGATCTGACCCGGTCACGGAACAGGAATGTTTTCTTCTCTAAAAGGCACAGATTTTATTGCCCTCAGCATCACACTTTGATGAATTATTTCTTCTTGCCCAAAAGAGCGATGAAGCCGTGGGCTGTGCCAGCGCTGGGAGCAAGCTCAGTGCCGTGGGCTGTTTTCTCTGCGGTGCTGCTGAGCTGGAGCACAGAGAGAGGAGGAGCAGAGGCAGCAAATGCCTCTGGCGAGGCCCACAAAATGCTATCTCTGGCAGGCAGCTGCTCAGAGCCTCTTGGGGTGTGCCAGGCACAGTGTTCGTGTTATTGCAGCTTCTCACTGTGGGTCTGGGCCCCACACCAGCCCCACACAGCCCCGCTTTCAAACATTGTCTCAGTGACAGCAAATTCCCCTCCCTCATCAGCGTTCTGGGCCTGGCAGCTCCGCTGAAGGCAGAGTGAAGTAGAACAGACCAGCTTAGGAAACCTCTACCTGCAATGAATTTGCTTCCTAAAATAGCTGCAGAGCCGTGGGGTATTTTTATAGCAGCTACACAGGCGTTTTCTGTTCTGAAGGACTGGAAGAAAACTTTAAAGTGTTGGCTTGAGTGTAAATGGAATTCTGCCTGAGTTTGAAGAGAGTCTGGAACAGTAACCCTGGGAAGGGTTAAGTATTTGCCTAATCTTGAATGGACTTTAAATATGTTACTCAAGGGCGTCCATGTAAACGTAACCCTGTGAGGACCCTTCACTCACTGCTGGTAGTTTTACTGGGAATGTCAGGCTTTAGTAGGCATCACATGTGTTATCCTAACAGTCCCAGTATTTAACAAGGTTTCTCCATTTAGCATTTCTATCTTCTTCCTGTAACAGGAGGTGTGGAAAGGGGAACAGTGGGGGCAAGTTTATCTTCTTTAGACCAGTCTGAATGCAGGAACTCAACCTGAGTAAGTGTTAATAGTTCACAGAATCACAGAATCATCGAGATTGGAAGAGACCTTCAAGACCATCCAGTCCAACTGTCAATCCAGCACAACCATACTCACCCCTAAACCATAACCCCAAATGCCATATCCAGATACCTCTTGAACACTTCCAGAGGTGGTGACTACCACCTCCTTGGACAAGTTCTCCAACACCTCCTTGGGCAACTTATTCCAATGCCTAACCACCCTTTAAGTGAAAATTTTTTTCTAATATCTAATCTGAACCTCCACTGCTGCAACTTAGGGCCATTTCCTCTCATCTTTTCACTGCAGGCACAGCAGAAGAGACCAACCCCACCTCACTACAACCTCCTGTCAGTTTTGAAGAGCAGTGAGGTCTCCCTGAGCCTCCTCTTCTCCAGACTAAACAACCCAAGTTCCCTGAGCTGTTCCTTGTAGGACGTGTCTTCTGAACCCTTCACCAGCTTTGTTGAACTTCTCTGGACACACTCCAGCACCTCAACATCCTTTTAAAAGTGACGGGCTCAAAACTGAACACAGCACTTGAGATGTGTCCTCACCAGTGCCCAGCACAGGGGGACAATCACGTCCCTGGAATTGCTGGCTGCACTATTGCTGACACAGGCCAGGATTCCATTTGCCTTCTTGGCCACCTGGGCACACTGCTGGCTCATTCCCAGCCTGTTGTCAGCCAGCACCCCCAGGTCCCTTTCTGCTGAGCAGCCTCTCAAACCACTTTGCCCCCAAATGCATGGGATTGTTGTGACCCAGGTGTAGTTGTGTGACAGCTCCAGGCTGGCCAAGGCCAGTTCCTCCACCTGTGCCTGCTGCTGTGTCTTTTGACCTGTTTGTGCCTGGCCATCTGCCAGCTCCTGTGTGAGGAGTGCCCTGGCTGAGGAAAACAAAAAAGGGTCATGTCAACTGGAGAGCAGTATGTGTTGCTTTGGGAAGATGAAGACTGCTTAAATGAGAAGCATCAAGGACAGTCCTTGACTTGCTGTTTCTGCTGGAAGACCAGTCAGGTGTCCCTGTGCCCCACAGTTACACCAGGAGAAGTGATTGGGTTTCATCAGCCATTAGGTTATGTTAACCAAGATGAAGTTTCACTTTGCTTCTGTAGTAACCTGGCTGAGAAGTCAGAGGTGGATCTGGATGGAAAGCAGAGCATCTTTTTGTTAGACACAGAGCTCTCCTGGGTCTGCCTTCTGGTTCCTTGGTGCTGTGGGTGTGTATGGTGCTTTGGAAGTGTGGGTGTGAGGACATGGTCTTAGCATGTCAGAAGAGCTAAGCAGGTCACCCACCAAGGAGGTGCCGAGGAATGTTTCCTAAAGCAGAGGGATGTGCTGGGTGGCTGTGCAAGTGGAGCTTTACCTGCAAAGGCAGTGCAGGACTGGCTGAGTGACACGGGCACATCTGCACATTTGTCCTTGGGCACTGAACCAACCCCACAAGGATGTTTGATTCAAGTTGCAAGTGGAGTTTGAAGTGAGCCTAATCTGCCTCGGGGGTATCAGGACCCAGTGCTTTCCTTGGGGGATATTTTTGTCATGGGTATTCTCAGAGTGTCTCAGGATGTCAGTCTGGCATGGTCAGGTATCCACATCTCTTGGGGCCCAAGGTGGGGATGGTGTCAGCTGTCACCCTGAGGGTGAACAGGGAATTTCCTGACTTCCCTGGAGCCATCGTTCTGCTGTGCAGTGACCACAGAGAATTTGCAGGAGCCACCTCCTAGGGAATATCAGCCTAGAATCTCCTCTGCACCTGGTGCTTCCTTCACCCCAGGCTCTTCTTGAATATCAGGCATTTGGCCTGTCCAGGGACTCAAATTAACCCTTTCCCTGACCTTGTGCACTGCTTATTTTCACATCCCCGACTGCTGGATTTCAACTGGGAGCCTTCAGTGCAAAGGCAGTGCCGTTTATTTTTAATCTGTGGCACTGTGTGAACATTAATTAGGACTGATAGTAAGGAACACAAACCTATTGGCACCCTTCTTGGTGGTATCATTGAGGAATGTTGGCGTGGTGACAGCTCAGCTGCTGCTCTGTGTGTAAGAAGCACGCACTGGCCAGTGAACATGTTGAGGAAATAGGAAATATCTCAGTGATTCCTAAATGTGTCCGTCCCTGTGAGCAGAAGTTGCCATCTTGGCTGCTGTGTGCCGATGAAATGGGAACATTAGTTATTTATGGGCAAAACAAGGGCTGTTCTATTTGTGTTGTGGTAGTACAATGTTTTAAGTGTTTGGGCAGCCCAAACACTGCTGGTGGCATGGTAACGAGAGGAGCAAAACTTGGATAGCTTGGGATGTAGACAGCCCATGCTGGTATATTTGTAACAGCGGGTTACTACCCAGAAAATATCCCCGTGGTTAAACATGCTCAAGGGAGTGGATGTGCAGGCATTTCTGGAGGTAACCTGAGTCCTGGCAAGAACTCCTGAGAATCACTCAGAGCCTTTCCATTTATTTCAGTGACTACTTCATGGAGTGTGAGAGGTAATTTTGTGGGTAAATGACTTTTCCATGAGGAAAGCAGCATCACCAAATCAGAACTCAAATTGTCATGTGGGACCCTCCCACGTCATGGTAGCAGCTCTCAGGCTGCTCCCCAGGCTGTAGCCTAAATTTTGTTGGGAATTCTGTCACATCTGAGATAGCCTGTGCTCTGTGATGGTCAGATCACTGCTCCAGTAGATCCAGAGAAGGAACAGAAGGATATAATAGCCAGGTCTGACTGTGGCTGTCCTGCTAAGTGGAGACAGAAGGAGCTTTGGTGATGGTGCAGCTGCTCCCCTGGAATATGACAGGGTTTGCTCAAGAGGAGCCAACAGTTCAATTGCTTTACTATTCCCCTGACAATCAGGAAACCCCACAATATGGGAAGCTTTATCCTTTCCTGTGTCATGTAATGGTAAACTTGAATAATGGAAACCAAACCCCAAATCCTACAGAATGTAATTATATAAATAAATGCAGTTCATCCATTCCACATAATATCTCCTGGAGATAGAGGGGGTTTCTCCCCTCCTTTTGCCTTTGTTCTCTTGATTGAGTTGAGCATCCCCTTACACTGCATCAGGAGGAGGAGTAAATAACCTCAGTTATTTGTCTTTGTTGCAAAAGGAACAATTACAGCCTTTACAGTCCCTCTTATGGATCTTTTCCAGTGCACTTCCACTTTCCTTGTCTTTCTCTTTCCCCTCTTGCCTTCGCGTGTCCCTTCTGACAAAGAATGACTGGAAGCACATGTAACAATCCAGACTGGGGATTGCTGCTGCTGAGGTGCTTAATAGGATTATGAGATTTTCAGCATTAATCCTTATCCTATTCTTCAGGCGGACTAACCTTTTACTTAGATTTTTGCCTCCTATTGGACAATTATTTGACTCTTCAGTGATTTCTTTACAGCTGCAGTTTTGTCGTTTTTCAAGGCGGTTGTAATTGGTGTAGGCCTCCAGCATGGAGCAGTGTAAGAACTGTCGGGCTGTTGTGGTTATTTTTTTTAGTGCTGCAAGTGAGGTTTTCCTAACTCACTGATGGATGTCACCACTTCCTTGCCTCTCCCTATACCCTGAGGGTGTGTGCTTGCTTTAGCCCAGACTACAGAACATTTCTGTAGCTTTAAATGGAGCAACTACTCTACATCGAGCCCTGGAAGGTTTGATGATCAGGATATCTGCTTCTGCACAGAAGGTGAAAGGGCCAAGGCTTTCCTGGGTACATGGCTCATTCAAAGGAGCTTTAAAAGATGGAAATGGGTGGGGAGTGGGTTGACGCTGCTTTCCTAAGGAAATGAGACTTAAGTAGTCTGTTTTCCCACTGCTGCAAAACTTTTGGATCTGCAAAGTGGTTGTGGCCAAAATAGATGGGTCAAAGAGGTCTCAAATACAAATTTTCTACATTATTCCTAAGAATTATCTGCTGGATAGGAGATTGTCTCGTAGCACTGTGTGCCAGGAGGTGAAAGCTGCAGTGCTGACTCCATAGGTAGGTCATTAATTTGGCTGGCCAGCACCAGGCAGACAGACAGTGCCTGTAACACAGAAGGAGTACAGCACATCCGAGTCTCAGGTCAGCTGGCAGCTGTGGGAAGGAACTGCGGGGCAGTCCTGTGATTTTGGGGATGCGTGAAGAAAGCTGAAGGTCCTGTGGTCTGGTTCAGGGAACATCAGAAGTGTTGCAGAAGAAGAATATAGAGAAGAGGAGGACTGGGGAATGATGTAGTTGGAATTGGGGTGACTTGGGCTGCTGCCTCTCAAACTGGCGGCTCCCAGGGTGACAGCCAGGGAACAGCTTGTTGTGGAGGTGATGGACTGATGTGCAATGGGGGAGCAAGGAGCACAGGAGCCCCAGGATGTGGGAGAATACATACAGGGAACAGCAGAGGAAGAGGGTGATGGCACTGCAGTCGTTAAAGGAGAGAAGGGACCAAGGTGGGATGTGATAAAAGAGCAAACCAGCAGTGGTTAGGAACAACGTTTTCAGGCATGGAAAGCAAAGATAAGTTACTTTAGCTTGTTAGGCTGGGAGTGGGGGTGATGGGGACAGGTGAGAGAGGTTTAAACAGTAGTGTATCCAGGTGGGGTAGAGACCACACAAAGGAGATGGAAAGGAGACTTGGACAAGGAAAGACTTTATGGTTTAGGCAGAGGGACAAAGGATCAGCCTCGGGTTTGTGTATAGCGTGCAGAAAGAGTGATTTGGCAACAGTCTGAGCATGGAGATGAAGGAAGGCAGGAATCAACAATAACTTTAATTACACAGGAAGCTTGGATGAGGGGGAAGTGAGAATTATTGTCTTCAGTAGGGTAGAGGAACTGAGGGAAGAGATAGAGAATTGATGTATGTGTTTGAGTTTAATCAATTGTACTCAACCCTGATCCAAAGCCAAGTGAAGACAATAACTTCAAGAGACTTTTTGGAATATCCCTATATGCAAATATTTGTCTTAAAAACCCTGGCTATGCTTTACAGAAATGCCCAAACATCTTTTGTCTTCCATTTGTAGAGTGTGCCCAGAAGTTAAGTGACCCCAAGCCACTTAGTAAGCCACAGCAGTGACAAGACTGGCTTCCAACATTCCTTAAAACAGTTTTCAGTCTAGTAAACCACAGCAGTAATAAATGTCCATATATGCACACAACACGCTGCAAGGCAAATCAGTGAAACTCTCCCTCTCCAGTTTATGGAGATCACATCACCTTATTAACTGTCCCTTGCTCTGCACATGCAAAATTATTGCAATTTCTTTCTCTCACGGGACATTTTTTCCCAAGTATTTATTGTCTGCAGCTAATTATTTTCTAGTGTTCCTATAAACCATTTGCTGCTTCAGGATCCAGTGACTTTCTGTTACCAGCACAAACTGAGGAAATGAATATCAATCATTCAGTGGTTATTTGCAGGAAATAAAAGCGTGAGATAGCAGCCAGCCCAGGCCAAGAAGGAAGAACAGCATTGCAGTGCTTTTTATAAGGAGAGCCAAAAATATTATTCATGTGCTCAGCTGTTATTTTCTGAGTATTGTAGCTTTCTTCCTTTTGTGAACTCTACCTTCTTTGGATAAGGTCCTGCTACCATTGAACTCAGAATATTTGTTATTAGCCTCAGTGAGAACAGGATCAAGCCATTGTCTGTGTGTTCACCCTTGCCTCAACCCCTGTTGCTGTTTGGTGGGATACTGCAAGGGACAAAAACGCTTTTGGTTCCCCAGAATCTTTCTGAATGTTTGTATCTGATCCTTGCAGATAGCACAAGCCCCTCTGGGTGAAATAGGTTGGGAGCTGGCTGTTTCCAGCAAAGCTTTTTGAAGCCAGCGTGAAGCCTCTGTAAAATGTTGAATCTCCTCACTCAGTAGCTGCTTTTCTGAAGTCTGCATTGTGCTTCAGGTTCTGCTAAGCCGTGCTACAGTGAGCATGGTGAATAGCAGGCAAATTGCCTTCGGTCACTGCTTTGGAAATCAAGATGTGTGCTGGCTCACCCCATTCCTTCATAAATACCTTCTTGAGCTCCGGGAAGTACGATGGTGCACCATATCCCAGAGTGTTAATTTTTAATGTCTTATGCACGTAATGGACTTGACTGTAATTACGAGTCCCACGGCACACAGTCACTGCTGGCAGGATGGAAAAAGATGACTGCAGGTCCGTGTGGCTCCACAATTAGGGATTGAAACATTGATCATTTTCATTCCCAGGAGCAGAGGAAACAGTTGTATGAATTTAAAGCAAAAGCTTCAATGGAAAGATGGGTAGTTGCCAGCCAATAAACATTGCCCTGCTATCTATTAAATTTAGACTTTGCAGCATCATCCTCCTGCATTGAATAAAACTGGCTGAAACCTGGGCAGGGCAAAGTGGTTTTGACAAGCTTATGCTTACGTCCAGAGTAATCCAAGTGAATAAGCATGTAGGCAGTGATGCAGAGAGAACCTAGGATAAAAAATTCTCCACGTTTTTTTTCTCAGTAGTGCTATTTTTAACTTACGGATCCTTGTTTCCTCCTTACATGAAATCTTGAAGCTGACAGCATCCCTTTCAGACTTGAAAATGAAAGGAAGCTGTCTGAAAGAACAGCAGAGCTGGGATTTTTAGGCCTGATCTTGTTGGCATATCTTGGTGGGCAGATTCCTTCTCCTTTCCTGAGCCCAAATTGACTTTACTGAACAGTGCAGGGTTCTTCCCTATACCTGGTTTAATGTAGGATGAGGCATCCAAACCCTTGCACAAGTATAACTTGGATCCTGCTTTATCATCTGCCAGCTTTTCAGAGTAATGAATAGAGGTGGAAGGGATTTTAGACAAATAATTCTCTCTCTGAAAGCAATATTCCCATATTCCTGGTGTCACAGTAGATTGTTTCGAAATCGGATTTTTAATTTCCTTTTGAAAGGGTGGTGGTGGCCTTTTTTGTTTGGTTTGGTTATTTTGCTTTGTGTGTAACTCATAAGGTACAGCTTTCGAAACCATTGCAAAAGGAAAATCAGCCTGAGTCTCTGCTCTTCATTCAAGTCACTGGCAATAGCTGCTCTGAATTTAGTGATGCAAAATCACTCTTGTACTGCACTTAGTGCACTCAAGCTTAAATCAAATCCTAACACTTTTTATCAGTGCAAAAACCACATTTAAAACACAGGGAAAAAAAAAAATCTTTCCCTGTGACAGGAAATCAATTTAATCTGTTTATTGTTTGTTTGTTTTTTCCAGGCTTATATTTGGCACACTTTACCCCGCATATTATTCTTACAAAGCCGTGAAATCAAAGGACATCAAAGAATATGTGAGTAATGAGGTTTGTGGCTGTGCTGGGGGGTTGTTTTCTAAGATTGCTCCTCACCACATTGTAGAGGTGTTGCCTGTATCCTGGGAAAGCTCAGAAAGCAGTGCAAGGGGCAGACTGGCCTGAAGGTGGGCTGGCTGATTGCTGGGCACAAATGAGACTTGGGTTTGTGCTTCTGGCTCCTGTGCAGAGCTGATGTGCTCCTTGACAAATGTGTGCTGTTCCTCTGGTGGTGAGATACACAGCCGACTTAAAAGGCATTTGGCATCCAGAGCTTTGTGTGCTCTCCTTTGTTTCTGAAGAGCAGCATAAATCAAAGCCTTTTCAAAAAGCCTTGAAGCTTTAGCTGCTCATTCAAAACAAGGATAAGAGGAGGCAACTCGAAGTACGTAGGACTGAATCCTCAGACAGAAACATCCTTCCTTGCAGAGCGACCTATTTACAGGCAGGTCTGGCAGCTGGGTGTGCTCTCTTTTTCCTTTTTGCTGAAAAATCTTCCCTGGGCTCTGGTTTCTAAAGGCATATGAGGCCGTCAGGGAAAGTGAAACGTGGGAGAATCAAAAGCACTTGGATGCTGTTGGGGTCCTGTAGGATTTGTAGTGCCCTTCACAACCTGAGCTCTGTTAACTTCATTGAACCCAGCTCAGCCTCCAGATCTTGACTCTTCAATCCTCTCAAGATCCCAGGGATAACAAGCCCATTTTCTCATCTGGATAACAGCATAGATGTCTATCCCATTAAATCTTTAGTGCAAGCTCAATCTGGGACTCACTGTGGCTGCTAAGAGTTTTGTTTATAATTTTCCTCCTTCAGAAAGTGGTTTTGAGTATTTTGAGAATAATAAGTGTTACAGAACACAGCGGATACTTAAGGCAAAATGTCTCTGCAGCCCTTGCACAGCTGTGCCTCTCAGGGCCTGTACACGCTTGGCTTGAAAATGCTGAAGACGTGCACAAGCCTCTCCAAGCAGTGTCTGCCACTGATACTTAATGTTTCCATAGTCCCTTTCTGGAAGGTATTTTGTTGAAGGGTCCAATTCCTGTTGGAAATTTAATTGTAGAAGAGGAACTCACATCAGACAACTTGTGGTTGTGACGTAAATGTGAGAGCAGATGTCCTAAGACCTGGTCTGCCCTTACAATTGATTTCAGTTTAACACAGCAGTTGTGGCAATGTATCCATTAAGCCCTGATTAAAAAAAAAAAAAAAGAAGTAATAATTTACACTGACACAGGAGGAACCTTCATTTATTAGTCAAAACTTATATCACTCTAAAGTAATTTTATTCTGCTTGCTAATAGTAATTTTGATAAATGTTTTAGGCTGATCCAAGCCCATCCACACCAGGTCTTGGTTTGTGTTTAAAAGTTTTGCTGGCAGTAATGTCTAAGTGAGAGAGCCATGCTGGCACTGAGGCTCTGAGGAATCAGTTATGTAAAAGGTCTGGCAGAAACTGCCCTGGGAAGATGATGCTCTCAGGCATTAGGCAGTGCCGTTATTGTTGTAACACTAAATATAAATATACACGTAAATATAAATCCCAGGAGGGCAGTTATGCAGCAGAGTGACAGGTGCTCAGGGAATAATTCCAGTACCTACAGGGAGATGGAGACTACCAGTACTGTTCCCACTGTAATGGGGAGAAGATGGGGGTATAATTTCCAAGGTGGTGAGATCCTGATTTGTTGACATCTCTATCTTCCATTCCCCAGAGCAGCACCTGGTGCAGGTGTCCCTCTTGTACTGTCTTCCCTCCAGCCTCTCCTTGGTCTATTGCAATTATACCAGCCTCAGCTAACATGGTCCAATTCTCTAATTCATGGGTTTTCATGGATTTTACTTCCTTAAGCTTTCTAACATTCCAGCAAAGCTGCTTAGGGATCTCAATTTTCGAATACACCTAATTAAACAACAGTTGTCAGTTAAATTAACAACTTTTGTCTTACCATCTTTTTCCATCGTAAGAAGAATCAATACTACATACATCAGAATAGCTGAGCTGTGCTTTTAAATGCCATTTAGTGCTCAGTGACAAAAATGCCCAAATTCCTCAATGACTTGAGGTACTACAGTTTATCTGACCAAGTCAGCATCCCCAAAGACTCTGTTGCTGTGACTCCAAAAGAAACCATCCATCCGTGACAGTGGAGTTTCCTTAGCTGAACAGAGACAGCCCAGCACATGCTCTCACTACCAGTGTGAGGTAAAACACTCTGCCCTAAGCCCCAGGCAAGGGATTTAAGGTATTGCCCTTGCCCTTGTCACTGCGCTGGGTGTGGGTGGGAGCAGGCACAGCCACTCCAGGGGTGCCCCCTGATTCAGTAAGTTGTGGTGAGTTGATTGTGCTCCTGAACCCTGGATTATGGGATGGGCTGTTACCTCTTTACCTTTTCCTGGCTATAGATACTATGTAAGTAATTACATTTTGTCTTAACTGGAGTTTGGCCAACAAATTACATTAACATTTGCTATTAACACGAGCCAAGTGAGATTTTTAATGCCCTGTGATAGGGCTGTCATGCTCTACTGGCCAGTGGAGTTTCTGTAAGGACAGAGTCAGGCTGCTCTTCTTTTCCTGAGACCAGTCCTAAAGGCCACAGTCACCTTCTCAAGGGCTGTGTAAATCTGACACGTGTTATGTGCTGAAGTGGGGCAAACTGGCACCTTCAAGTCCACAGTAATTGCTAAATACACAAGGGGGAGGGTGAGAGGGTGAGATTTTTTTTTCCTGTGAGAGTTATTCTGTGCACTTGTGCCTGTAAGAGATAGTTTGAGACTGTTTTTGTTTACCAGGTCAAATGGATGATGTACTGGATCATATTCGCGCTCTTCACGACAGCAGAGACATTCACGGATATCTTTCTTTGCTGGTAAGCACCAGAGGGGAGAGGCTCTTTGGCATGAGATGAAAAGAAAATAGAAGTGTTTACAAGGGGAAAAAAGGCACACAGAAGTGCACTGACTCCTGTACAGGGGTTCAGCAGCTTCAGGTGCATAGAGGGTTTTTGTCTGCAGGAGACATGCTTCCTTTCTCAATGCTGTCACAAGAAAAACAAGAAAGAAGTGGAAGGGCTCAGTGGTATCTCATTAGTGGGAAATCATTACTGGAGTCTCAGGCCCTGCCTGTCAGAGAGGCACAGCTGACTGCCCAGTTGGATGCTTGCAGAGGTCATCACATAAATAACAGTTGATTTAGCTACAGGCAGAGTTCTAGATGTGCCTGGCTGTATCCTACAGTAAATACACAGTCTGTGGATCAGGTACAAATAGCCCTGAAGCACAAGACTTTGTAGGATGCTGTGTGGGTGGCTGTATCTGAGCTGTTTTGCCAGACCCATTCTCAGTTAGGCTGGTTTTCTGGTTTGATGGAGGACAGTGACAGTCCACACTGATGTGGGCTCTGGTGCCAGTGGAAGGACTCCTGGTGACCTCTATCAGGACGAGAGCACATAAATGCCCAGTTATCAGATTCAGTTCCTTTTGGGTGCTCAGGTTTGGAGGTGTTTGTTGCTTGGTTGCCCTTTATAGTAAAGCCTTTCTACCAGACACCAGTGAGATCAGTAGACTTTAGGATGAAAATTTAACTGTAGTGCATGGCCGTTACTTACAGCCTGTTCCTGCATAGCTCTGCATGCCTTGAGTGAGTCCTCCAGACAAAGGAAATCGGGAGAACTTGGCAACGTGTCAGATCTATTGAAAAGGAGATAAAAGGCATTATTCTCTACCTAATTTGCATGCAGATCTACCTCTCCTGTGTTCATCTGGAGCTTTGTTTTTTTTGGAGGATGAATTATGTGGGTCTGTCGGGAGAAATGGCAGAGGGCTTATCCAGCCCGTGAAATCAAGTGTGCTGTAGAGATCCTCAGTGAGGTGGGAGATCATCCTGGCACATCCATGCTCAGAGCAGAGCATTGCAGAGGCCGTTTAGGTCAGACCCGGGTGCTGCTGGCCTGGCTGGCTCCTGACAGTGCTGTGTGGCACAGCAGGAGCCTGTCTGGGTCCAGCTGGGCTGGTCCACAGCCACCACAGGTATCTGCACTGCTCTTGCTTGCCCTTGCCTACAAAGGGTAACAATCATTCACCACACTGCTGGCAGCAACATGCCTGCCCACATGAAGATGCTGCTGGCTGGCCAGTCTTGAGCTCTGGGCTTTGTCCTCCAGAAAACAGTCTGGACAATTTGAACTCAGGATGTCCCTGGCTGCTTGTTACAGCAAAAGCATGTCCTGTTGTTAGTGTCCTCCATATTTTGCAGCCCTACCTCAAAGTCAGTGTGGATCTGCACCTTTATGTTGCTTGGACAACAAAGGTTCTTGTATTTCAGTTTCAGTCATGTAAGTGTTATCTTAAAAGCTGAAAGGCAGAGAGATTGAAAGTGCATAAATATATCAATGAAATATTGGTTTGCTGGTTTGCTCTCTCACAATGACTGGGGATATTGTGAAGGCAGCACCTGTGATCTTTGCATGTAGAAAGCTCCTCTTACCACACAGCAGAGTCTCTTCCAGACCATTAAATAATGGTCCTGATAACCAAGTAAAGATTCACCCACATGCCTCATTGAGATGTGTTCAAAACTGAGTCAATATGCTTTAATCTTTAGGTTCTTTGGTAAGCAAAAGCTGCCTTGAGCTAGGCTGGCAAATCCCTACCTGTGCTGAGCATCTCTAATTAAGGGCCGTGGTTAAGTTGGGAGTAGACAGTAACCCTCTTTTTCTTCCAGGTTTCCATTCTACTATGAACTCAAAATAGCTTTTGTAGCTTGGCTGCTGTCTCCATACACAAAAGGCTCCAGCCTCCTGTACAGGAAATTTGTCCATCCAACGCTGTCTTCAAAAGAAAAGGTAATCACAGGTGCCTGGGTCCTCTCTGGGTGGAACAGAACCATGGTGTGTTTACTCCAGTCTCTATATCATTCATTTTCATGGAAGGATTGAGAGCTGCTGATTCTCTTCCTCTATCATTTGATCCCCTCCTTTTGGTTGGTGTTTTTGTTCTTTGTGCTTGTTGTGTTTTTAAATACTAGCATCTGTTCAGTGCACTCACACTTATTAACTCATCTTTGTGCAGTTGGGAAGTTGGGAGGGAGGGGGATAAAAATACCTCCTGAGCTGCTTTGCATGTACTGGCTGATTTTAGCTGGAGTGCTCTGTTGTGGCTGGATAGAACAAATAGAGAAACTTGGTCTGGCAGCCAGGACTCCTCAACTTTGTTCCCAGTGCTGCCTAAATCATTGTACAGCAATGAGAAAGACAGCCCAGGCAGTCTAAAATGGGCTTAGCGAGCACATGCCTGGCTGTGTAGTGTGGTGAAAAAAAGGCAGGTAGCATGTTGAGGTCCTGGGTTAAAAAATGTCTTGCTCAAATTAAAGATGCTAATTTTGGGAGGGGGATGTTACATCTTGGATCATTTGCCTGCCTAGGAGATTCCTGTGGCTCTGGATGAGACACTGTCAGGCAGATGCATTTGGCTCGTGTGAGTAAATGGGCCAAGAACAGCTATTGGTCACTTACCAACATGCAGACTGCTGAGTGAATAACTGCATTGGCAACTTGGAAATGAAAGCTCTCTGTTTAGCCACAGGCAGTGCAGGAACAGTTGGATCTCAGTCCTGTCCAAGAAGTACAGTGGGGATCAATCCCCTGTCTCTGCTTCCCTTTGCTTGTGCTTCTCCCAAGTAGGGCTCATGCATTTTGAGTTGCCACCTCTTACCTATGGGGAACAGGGAGAGCAGCCAGCAACTCCTCACAGTCCAGTCCCTACTAACCCAGCACATCCACTAGCTGAGTACTAGGAGTCATTGCCAATCATTATCATCCAAACCCCAGTGTCTTGAGGGAGGGAGAATAAGGGCAGGAACCTCCCTAGCTGTTTCACTGTGTATTGAGCAGCATCAAAGACCAGAAGCTCTGGGCCTACCAATTCCATGGGCATCTGAAGCTGGGCACTGCTGTGATGTGCAGAGATATCCCAGATATTACTGAGACCACCTGTCCTGGACACAGGGCAGTGCAGCTTCAGCTGCCCAGTGTTATCCCATGATTATTTTTAACTGTAAGGCAATCCCATTTGTCTTTAGAGTGCATGGTTTGCAACTGGCTGTCGGTCCATGCTGCTCAGGCAGATTTCTCTTGCTTCCAGGACCCCAACTTTGGGTCCCAATCTTCCATTTGTAGAAAAAAGAGTTCCCAAACCCTGCAATGGGAGTTACTGCCCCCCAGCAAACTTTTCCTCTTTGCAGATGTTGGCTGTGAACTTCTTTCCAGCCACAGTGGAGGAAATGGAGGACATCTGCCTCCATAAAGTATGACCTGACTCTACCAAGAGTTTGAGGCTGGGAGCATAAGCCTGAACTTGTCCTTCTTGTGCTTTTTTAATTGTTTGTTTTGTTGTCTGCTGTGACAGGAGATCGATGACTGCCTCATCCAGGCAAAAGACCGGAGCTACGATGCCCTTGTGCACTTTGGGAAGCGGGGGCTGAACGTCGCAGCCACGGCAGCCGTCATGGCAGCTTCAAAGGTAAAGGAGCAGGTCAGGATGGTGACTCATTAACATCTTATCTGCATCCCTTGCCAGCAGCAGCCACAGTGTGGAGCGGGGGAGATGGTGGGGGTAGGGATTCTCTCACTGATTTTGTATAGTGACCTGTAATTTGTGTAGTGGCAGGAAAGAAGATGAAGTTCGTGAAGGCTAAAAGTTCTTCTGCGAGGCATACACCTAACATAACTGGTGTATAATTCTCTGCAGACAGGTTTATGTAAGAGTGAATGGGAAGTGCCAGTAGTTGCTTTTGGAGGACGAGTAGATAATGGATGAGGGGTCTCACCTGAAGGGGTGTATCCTGTACCACCTTCCTGGCTTGGAGCCAAACCCAGAAAATAGCTGTTATCTGTTGTTCCTTTTCTTGCATAAAAGCTGCAAGGACTTGATAACTGCGTTTTGTAGTCATGCCCTCTGTTCATGGGCTATCATGGCTTAGAGTCGATGTGCACAGTGTGTTTTGGGGGTGAGGCTTGGCTACAACACCTGTTGCAAAAGGATGGGTAGAAACATATGGACGAGGAGGGTGCTGGTAGTAGGAAAAACATGAGAATGGGAGTTGAAGGAAGTTATTTTCCTCTGCCAAATGCTTTTCCTACGACCTCAGGCACATGATTTTAGTACGTCTTGGCCTTACTTTCTGCAAAAGTGCATAATGCATCCTTGGGAGGCCAAATACCATGAAGTCTATAAAGCCTGTTGAATGCAAGGTATTATGGAAGTGGGGAGCCCAAGGGGTGTGCCATGTTCACGGGATCTCAAGGATATGCAAAACCCAAAATTTGCCTCCCATTTCCCTGCCATAGCAGACTGTGTTGTCAGGCCTGTCTTCTGCTGAACTGTTGTTCTTCAGTAGGGAGGCTCTTCTAACCCAGGGACTGTGAGATAATCCAAATCTGGACTGAAACCTGGGATAAACGTGGAGCTAGGGCAGTGCTGTGTATCATATGCCAAATGAAATAACATTTTTGTGATGCCTTCGGGACACTTAACACTTTTGCTGCTGCCACGTAAGCTTGAAGAAGTGACACTGGGGACATAAATAGGCTCTAGGAATGCCAGTTTTACAGCACTGCCTTTGCTCTGAGCCCCTTCCTACAAGGTGCTGCAGACTGTCTGTGCTAGAGCTGTTTTTAGGACACAGTGAGAAACTGTGTGAATCCCAAAGGAATTCTGGCTCCTGTCTAGGTAGCTCCTGAATATGAGAAGCTCAGCAGTAACCCAAACCCACAGTGGCAACCTGTTCCTCCATCAGGGCTGCAACAGTGTCTGCATCAGCTGTTCAGCTGGAATGAACAGTCAGCACCAGTTTTCCTTCCCACTCTTCCACTTTTCTGGTGTTTTTCTTTAGAATCTCTGCCTTGAAATGTGGCGCCAGTGGCAATGGGGGAAAGAGGGAAGAGTCTCCATGGTACAAGGAAGCCGTTGTTTTTCATAGTTGATGAAACTCCCCATTCAGTGGTGGAAGAAGGCAACTCAGTGACTCGTGTGGTATTGTTGTATTGCACATCTGCCAACACAGCTTGAGAGAAAACTGTTAAGATATTGCAACCTGTCAATGGGCCAGAAGAGTCTGTCCTGCACACTGCTTTGGGGAGGGGAAAATGATTTTTTAATAAGATTGAGAGGTTGTTATTGAATAGATTGATTTTTACAACAAAGCAAGGACTGTTCAAGTATTTTCTTCAGCCTTGACATTTAAATTACTCAGAACGTGTGAGGGAAAAATAGGACCCCTGGCTTCCTTCACTGCGTTGGCTTGTGGCCTCCAGCAACTTGCTTATTTCTGTGTGCCTTAGGGTGCAGATCCAACAGAGTGTGACCCAATCTGACAGATCTCCTCCTCCAAAATAGGGTAATGCTCCAGCTCCCAGTGTGCACCAGCACTCTGGAGCCCCTCAGGTTATCTCTAATCTATCAGAAAGTTAGTCCTGAAAGAAAAAGAAAGGGGTATGGTTTTTTGAGTCCACAAATGGATCTCGAGTGCCTGAGCCAGCATAAGGAAAGGGATTGAACTGCGTTGTGAGGAGCATGGCCAGAGGAAAGGAAAACAAGATCATGCCTTCCTGGTCTTGGGAAGCAGACAGATTAGCTGTGCTGTTCATGGAACTCCACCCCAATCCATTCCCAGTGTAATAGCCAGGAATGGTTAAAGCAGCTTCTGTCCCTTGCCCTTCTGAGACGGAATGTGCCGCTGTTCTGGCAGGGAGAGCTGCCTGGTGTGAATTACAGCCTGGTGTGTTGCAGTGCAGAAGTGCTGAGCTGGGGTTCCTCAGGTATTCAGGATGTGATTGGGTGGGTGTGGATGTGTGGCTGTCCCTGCTGCTGTGGAGGGAGTTGTTTCCCAGAGAGGAGCGACACAACGCTCAGGGGTGGGAACAGTTTCTGTTGCCCTGGTTTTCAGCTGCTGTCAACTACATGTCAGCGCCCTTACTCGCTCACTTGAGAAGGTATAACTGAGCCAGATTATCCTGCATGAGAGAAGTTTAAATGACTAATTATCTGGAAAACACTTTGAGCAGACAGATGCCAGACCAGACTGCAGTGCTGTCCTTAGGGGGAAGGAGGAAAGAGAATACTATTTCTAAGGCTTACCATGGCTTTCCCAATGCCAAGATTTAAGGGTATCCAGCTAGTCTGTGATAAGTGTTGAGTGTAGATGGGAAAGGGAGCCGTTCATTTGGTTTCAGCCTTTAAGGGATTGTGTTAAAATTGGAACCTACAGAGATGATGATTTATTCAGAAGCACTGAGCTCCTGCAGCTTCCACGGAAAACATGGCTTTTACCAGCAAGTGAGTGTGAGGATTATTTACTGCTTCACTTGGATTACTGGGCGAGGAAAAGATGCTTTTGTATGCAGAAATGGACCCTCAGACTTTGCAAATCAACATCATGCAGTGGCAATACACAGTGAGATGCTGGGCTGAAAAGGGACTCTCTACAGACCTGTTTTCAGTAAATTAGCTGAAATCTAAAGGCTCCTCTACCTGGGGAACATGACTCACACTGTGCATAGCCCTGTCCTCTCCTTTTTGTCTAAGCTGTGATCCATCATGGTCTTTTGTCTTTCAAGATAAGATCTTTGGGCAAGGCCCATCTCTTAATTCTTTTTATCCGTCATATTTTTTTTATCCGTTCTTTTTGTCCATCATATTTTTTTATCCATTCTGTTTATCCATCATCTTTTTATTTGTGCAGCACAATGTGTCTGGCTCTCTGATTGCCATTTGTGACAGGCTGCTGCTTATATATTTACTGCAGGCTAAGATGCTGCAAGCTGTGCACAGCTGCACCTTTCTTATCTCTGATCCTCTGGCCCTTTCCCTTTTCTATCATAAATATCCTGTGGTTTCAGTTAGCCAACTGCAGGCTTGTGCTTCCCCCTCCTCCTGCTCCCTTCCCCTGCTCTGTTTCATTTTGAAGCCACAGTTGTGCTAACACTGGCACAAACCTGTGCCAGTTCATTTTACAGGCTGAGGAGCTGTCAGTGTCCCAAGCACCCCGAGTCTGCCCAGCTGGCTCACTTGGGTGTTTTCTCTCTCTCTGGAGATACTTTTGATGCTCACTAGGCGAACAGAACATTGGATATCTGGTCTTATTACTCCTGCTAGGTACTCAACACAGATCTTTTCCCTGCCCCCAGCAGCTCACATCCCCACCAAGGAGCATAATCTCATTTGGGGCTCTGATCCTGTCCTCATCACTTGGTGATTCTGTCGCATGTGGTGACTTCAAGTGGGTCAGTCCTAAGTGGTAGGATTAAATGACCAGGCAGTAAATCCTGCTGCTCTTTGTGTGTTTCCAATTAGCTCCAGCTAATTCAGCCATTTCCATTCCTGAAGAGCCCTGGGCACTGACAACCACCATCTTTCCTGCTCACCTTGGTGGGGAGAAGAGCAGTAGGAAAGGAGCTTGCTTTTGGGACACAGCAGAAGGGGAACAGCAGCAGCAGGGCTGTTACAGCCCCAGTTGTGGGGCAGCTGCAAGGCCTTGGCCAGGCAGTGCATCCATCAGATGGGTCCTGGGCGTAAGTGGGCTTTTCACTGCCACCAGTCAGGTTTCAGTGTAAGCAGCTGGGACGCACATGGCTGCAGCAAGGAGAGGCACCAATGGCTTGGAGGCAGCACCAGCTTTCTCCAGCACACTTGTATGTCACTCCCTTGCTGTCACCACACTCCCAGCGCTTATCCTCCACCTGTCAGCCTGAGCCTCCTACCACCTGCTGCTTTGCCATGTCCCCAGTCCCCAACTTTTCTATCCCTGCTTGCCTTCCCAGCCCTGCCATTGCCTCCTCTCTTTCTACAACCCACACATCACCAGTTTTACATTCTCCCCCAGCTCTCTCATTCTCTCTTTCAAGCTCCTGGGTTTCCCAGATCCTCTTTGGATATATCCTTATTCCCCACCCTGAACAAACCAATTCTGCCAAACAGACCAATGTCTTTCCCCTGAACACAAATCCTGCTCCCAGCCACTTAACCATCCCCAAGTAGCAGCCTCAACTCTGCTTTTCAAAGGAGGTCTGGAGAAAACATCCCACTGCCAACAGACCAGTGTACTCCAGAGGTTTCTGGTAATGTTCCTTCCCCTGCCCTTCTCCTGCCCTTCTGTGGGTAAGGGTGGCAGAGCAGCTGGTGCTGTGGCCCATTGCGTGCCCGCTTTTACGCAGGGGAGTGGGGCACGGCGTGGTGCTGGCAGTGGGCGCAGAGCCTTGGCAGGAGAAGATAAATGAGGTGGAGGGAGCAGGCACGCATGACTGGTGTCAGTGAAAAGCCCATTTGTGCCTAATAAGTCTGAGAAACAGTCCGGGAGCCTTTCATGCGTGGGGAAATGTGGCTGGCGGTGCTGCCGGAGCCAGCAGTCACTCCGTGTATCGTTAGAAGGAGCAGGCACGCAGACGAGCAGGAGGGTTTCAGGGTGTGCATCTACCTCCTTAACTAATGCTCAGGAGTGCAGCCCCAGCAGGTCCCAAACCACCTGTCTGGGCTGGCATTTCTGTTCTATTCATTTCTATTTCTGCCTTTGGGCTCACCTTCCCCTCGAGGGTTATAGCTTCATTACCTTAGGGCCCCTTAGCCCAAGGAATTTATCAGGAAGTTTTTCAGTACATTTGCTGTTTTTTTAAACCAGGACACTGGGAGGGAAATGCTAGATTTAGGTTTTATCCTCTTTAGACAAACGGCATCTTTCAATTCATTTCTAGTATCTGACTGGTGTAGCCAGTGCAATTGCCCAGAAATAAATATTTAGATCCCTAATTTACCATGTGATTTTAGATCTATTTACTGTGGGACCTGGGAGAAAAATACTTGTGTGGGAGAGACATGCTGCCTTTTGTGGCATAACAGTGGAGAACTGCACTTCTACTTGAATTGGGAAAGAGGAGGACAGGGAGTGGGGAGCATCCTTTCCCTTAAGATGCTTGATAAAGCCTCTTTGTAATGATTAGATCCCCCTGCTCAGAGGGAGAGTGCTCCTTTGCTGAGCAAACATATGGGAGCACAGCTCTGACCAATCTGCTTAGCACCATATCTGCGATGGCCACATCATGTGCCCTGATCAGTAACGTGGCCCAGAGCTGCAGAGGTCAGGAGTGATTTAGAGTTCACGGTCTGAGAAGCCTTTGGGGACACATTGCTGTTATCTCAGAGGGGCTGAGCTTGTTGCTTTTGAAAGTAGCTTCTTTTAAAGGATCTCCATTTGGGATCCAAAATCAAAGATCTCACAGCTGAGCTGTGTTACACCAATAAAGAGGAACAACAAATGGCTTTCTTGAAACATATGGTAGCATGCCACTGATTACAGTACTTTGTGAAGTATTCTTGTCATGTGTTTTATTCAGAAGTCTTTAAGGATTTGTTTTTTACGAATTCTGTAGAATCCCAATGCTGTTTGAGTTACAATCCAGGTAACTCTCTCCAGTTTCTCTTTCTTGTCGGCTGTTTGGTTGGTGTCTCCAACAAGCAAACAACAGTCAGTGAATGCACAGGACAGCAGAACCAAAAAATAAATTTATACAGAGAGACTAGTGTGGGAGAAACAATAACAAAGAGTTCCCAGGAGAGGAAATGAACCGCACAAACAAAAAGGGTGGATGAAATTACGTTTCCACCATCAACATTAACGTCAGCTGGTTTCCCTTCGAGTCTTTTTACTGTCTGATTTCCAAACAGGTAGCTCTTCCAGACTAAGCATGGCACGCGGGCCCTGGCCATAAATAAGGATATTTGTGTTTATATGGTGGCAGTAGCAGTTTACTCCTTCACTCATGCCTGTGCTCAGTCCATAAAGCTGATGGTTTTGCTCAGGGCCTGCCTGCAGCCAGACACAAGGAAGCTTCTGTGTGCAAACTCCTGCTCACTGCTGTGAGCAATTCCCCACTGTCACCCTACAGCTCAGGAGAACTGTCAGTCACCAGGACTAAAATGACTGCCACGTGTCCCTCACATAATCCTGAGCCTAAATTAGTCATTAGGCCTGACACTGGGGATTTCTCCAGTGGGAAGCATCAGTCAAATGCAAGGAGTGGAGTAGTGTGTTTATAATTTGCTTTACTCTTTAAAAACACATCTTAGGTGACACCTTGTCTAGCTGGGGTTATGGAGTGGTTTCTCCATCTCTCTGGGAAAGCTGAGGAAGGGAGAACCTACATTCAGAGGTGCAATTCACGGGTGGATGTCCCTGCTTTTTATGTGTACGTGAGTCCCTGCACATGGTGCCCAGTGTGATGCTCATGCCTCACCTCGATTACTTATGCTTCAAATAGATCTTATTCTCAAAGCTTTTATGTGTGTTGCCACAATGGCTCTCTTTTTTCCCTTGCTAGGTCTCTCAGCTACTCCATTTACACTTGTATTTGGACCAGAAAAAAGGGCAGGTAATCTGCTGAGTGCTTTTACTAACCCCTAACTAATGTCTGCTCCCCGTTAGACTAGTTGTTAGACTAGTTTGGACTGTTTTCAGCTGAGATTGGTCTGAGGCCAAATGCTGTCTGCTCTGCTTCCAGTGGGTAGACCCTGCGTGCTGAGCTTTAAAACCCTGTCCTTGATCTCATCAGCAAATTGCCTTCCAAGTCCTCTGCTGGCAGTCGAAGGGACCCCAGCAGCCAGGCAGGGAGCTTTGGACATGGAACACTCATTTAACTCAGGTGGTTGCTGCTTCATCGGCCAAGCTGCTGTGTTTGCTGTTCTCACTAATGGATGAAGGGAGCCTCTCTCCCTCTGCTGTGATCCCTGTGAGGATGGTTGGGGTTGCAGGGGAGCTTCTGAAGCCAGGATCTCTGACAGGTGTGGTTGGGGCAGTCCTGCTGACACCGTAAGCATAACATCCTGGGAAGATGCACTACACCTTGTAGTGGACACTGGCGGGATGGAGGCTGCAACATGCATGCAGACATCTGTGGAGGAGAACTACTAACCACAGTTACAGCAAAAAGAGAGAGGAGAACATTAACAGACTGAGTATTGTGCTGGAAGTGTGCTGAGTGTGACTTAGTGTTCCCTTGCTTGTCCATTAACTGCTGATCCTAAGATACAAAAGGCCAGGAGGTGCCACCTGCATTAACACTGATTGTATTAAAAGCTTCTCTTTTGTGACTTGGCAGTTTTGGGTTCCTGATTTGTCATGCTGTGTCATAGTTTCCACAGCTGCAAAATGGAATTTTGTAGGTATTAGAGGTGTTTTGAAGCCTAAATAATGTCTACAGAATTCTTTCATATTTTCAGACTGAAGGAATGATAAAATCTAGACACTGTTTTTTGTTTATATTTAGATAATATTTAATGGGACTGTTATACAAATTGCAGATTTTTAAATTATGTGCTTAATTTTATTTACTTTAGCTTTAGTTACCTACGTACGTGAAGTATTTATAATGACTAATTCCATTGAATGCAAACACAGTTTTTCCCAGACTCCTAAATGCATCTCCCTCTAAAAAGTTTTAGTTCAAATGTGAATGCAGAGATTGATTATAAAGTGGTAAAGAAATTAAGACAGTTCCAGCTCTTTCTGATGGAGTGCCTTTTACAGTCCTTGTCACAATGCAGATGTCAGTTTTTTGAAAGAATTTCTGATCCTTCCAGGCAAATACTGGTTGCATCAGTGTTTGTGCTCTGGACCCAGAGAGGTCGATGTTTGTTTCTGGAGATGATGATGGTGATGTCTGCAACATGAAGAGGAAGGCAGTGTGCAGGTCACTGGCTTTGGAAGTTCAATGTTTTAATACTGTTTTGTCCTACTTTTTAAAGCAAAAAGGAGAGAATGTGGGTGAAGAAGGAATATCTACCCTACAGCTGTCATTTTGACCAAATCAGGCAGATATACTTAAATTAGTTTTAGATTAATTACTATGCCACGTGGATGGGAGCTTTAACGTCGCTTAGAATCACAAATGAGCTTCTGCAGCTTGTCTTGATGGCCAATGCCCTCATGCTGTTGGTGCAGTCATGAATCTAAATAAGGTTGATACCAAGTGATAGCAGTGACTGGGCACTGATATTACCATGTCCTTTTTAGTATTTGTCTTTTATCCTGTTCAGTAGCACTGAACCCTGGCTCTTCCCTGTAAAAAGAGAACTTGTGAGGTTGGTAGATACTGGGCGAAGAAGAGGCAAAGGAAGCCTGAAAAGCTCCACTTTCAGTTTGTGCTGTACCTTCACCTATGGGCAAGATCAGATGAATCTGGGGGCAGATACACCATAGTGATCAGGGAACAGAGAGACACCAGTTCCCACCAAAATCTCACCATCTAGCAAATTCGCTGTCTGTAAAATCAGAAGTGTCGTGCCCACAGGGGTGGTCCATGTCTTAAGAGAAACTGGATGAGATAGAAGTTGAGTCTAGGCAGGGAGTCTTGTGCCCAGGGAAGTTAAGGCTCAGTTTTCCAGCACCACTTCATGCTTGTGTCCTCTGAAGTCCTCAAAACACAGGTCCCACAGTGCCAGCACCATCATCCTGATGATTGTTGGTGTTGAGTGAGGAAGAGAGAGAGGTGGTGTCATCCTTAGTGCCACAGCCCTCCTGATGCCTTGGGTTTTAACAGGGTGTACCTTTGAAGGCCCTTCAAATAAATACCTACCTTTATTCCCTTATTCCTGTCTAGTCTCCGTTTTTAGGTGGCCTCTTCAGCATCACTCCCAGTCACAATTTTCAGATGGCTGTGTAATAACATCGAGCTGTTTTGCTGTTGACACAGTGAGATGGTGTTACTACAGCTACTGTCATGATATTACTGCTGTCATGCTCTCTAGGATAAAACTGGCCCAGATCTGTGTGGATGTGCTGCAAACATGCCTCTGACCTGTAGCGTAGGCATAGCTTCAGGACCTGGATCCTCTCTCTCTGCTGAAATTCCTGGGCTATCTCTCATGTCTGTAGCAGTTGGAAGAGCATCTGCATGATCATGGCCACAACAGTAAACAAAAATCCCCCAAACAGCTGCTCTTCATCTTCCACATGATTGTTTTAACAAAACACAGCCCAAAACATGTGCTGTGCTAAATCTGTCCTGTTGAGAAATAAAGCTATTAACTTGTTATTTTCTTTTGCTAATAAGTGATAAGTCTTTTTGTGGAATAATAAGCATTACCTCTGGATAAAGTCTTTATTTCTAAAACATAGCAGTGCAAACCCTCAGCATGCTGGCTTTTCAAATGTTTGTGATTTCATATACACCAGCTGCTTATGTGGCAGGGAAATAAAGGTTGGTAAACATTATTTTCCATTTTACTCTGAAACCATCCTGATTCTGTGGTAATTTCTGTCACGTTTCTATTTGGGGTCAAGTAAAAACGTGGTAACTGGGAAAGAATTGTGAGTGTTACACCCTGCTCTAGGAGCAATTAAATCAAGTCTATCCCTACAAAGACCAAAGGTGCAGAAATTGGAAGGAAAATGAATGGAACTCTGCAGGTTTTCACAGGTGTTCAGTGCCTTCACTTAGCCCAGGCCTTTGCTGTTCTTGCCGTTTCTGATATTTGGACAAATTGTTTCTAGAATGGTAGGAACAGTAACAGTAATATTTTGCTATTACCTGCTTTATAAACAATCTTTGTTTTTGCTGTTAGAAACTCAGGTTAAATTAATGCAAAAATTAAGAAAAGGCAATTGTAATTCTTTTTTCCTGGAGACAGGAACAACTAAAGTTGTTTAGCTCAGCTGCTTTACCCTGTGCTCAAGGCTCTGTATTACACGCTGATGTAGCAGACCCACAGATGACAGGCATAGATCAGGTCCTTGTTTCAAAGCTCTCTCTGGGGCCTTTGATCATTCTGTGCCGCTATATCACGAGGTGCAGTGCAAGAATATTAACACATCTTCTTCATTTTCAGTGTGTTAGTGTCATCGTCCCTGCCAGGTTGGTCTGACGCATGAATCTCGTCTCTAACCTGACTCATGTCCACATACATAAATTGCAGGCTGGAATGAAATGGAATTTGGGTTAGCTGGCTGAGCAGAGCAGCTGGGGGGAGGTTAAAAGCCTGAGCCCTGCTGACACTTTAGCTGGGGGTGAGGGAGGAATACAGCGCTCAAGTTACAGTAGTTCATCATTTGCTAACCCTTTGGCTTTGCTGGCCCAGTCATTCTGCAGTAGCAAAATATTATTTAATGGTCAGCTCACTCTCAGCTTGCTCTCACTGGAGATCTGTCTGTTGTAATCAGGCTGCAGGGTGGGATATCTTGTGTTGGCTGTGAATCAGTCACTGAGAATAGGGTGTCTGTGCAGGAATTCAGTGCAAGCTCCAAAACCCATCCAGAACTGCACTGAGCTCTGGGCAGCTGAGATCCCACCCAGCTGAGCAGCCCTGCAAGGCAACCACAGTTACCAGCCCAGTAACATTTACAGAGTGAATGTACCTTTCGCTGGCCCAAGAGGATTAACTGGAGATGCCTCTTGGAGTGAGAACATACCCCAAGAGTGGCTCAGCCACTAGCAGGAGTAGCCAAAATTCAGGCATCAACTCTTGTGCCAGGTTGGAGAATGAGATGGCAGAGGTGAGAGTTTAGTAAAGCATAAGTTCTCATTACTCCACTGCCATGCATATGAAATCAGCAACATAATATGTCCTGGTATATAAGCAAAGAAGCCCCATCCATTTAAAATACTTTCAAAAGTAGAATAGGCTAGTGGGAAAGAGCAAAGTAAGTCTGCTGCTTCTGTGTAACAGTCTGCAGGAAAGCTAAATGTGGAGTTGAGAAGGAAGTTTCAACCCATTTTTCTTGTACAAAAAGCTTCAGGCTGAAAAGTTGGGAGGTTACTGGTCTGTCATTTTTCTTGAATGTAAAAAATGCAGACTGTCAGTGATTGTGATTATAAGCACCTGATGCCCTCTTTACTAAGAGTAAGGTGCTAAGGAATTTGTATGAGGTGGAGGCACTGATTTTCCTTTACTGTGCATGCAGAATTTCTGAAGTGGTGTTGATAAATCAGTAAGTAAATTATTGCATTGTCTTCCCAATGGATCAGTGCCCGTGCATAGGGGACAGGTAGTGTTACCTGACAGCTTCAGCATATAATGTGTCCAGCCTTGCCTTCAACGGGAGATATTCAGGGTAAGTCCTTTCTCTTGCCAGGCCAGCACCAGAGTGAGCTCTCCACTGGCCTTGACCTGCACACTGGGTCAGGATACTCAGAACTGCAGCCCAGAAGGGAGCAGTGATGTGTTCTGGTCCAGCCTCAGTCCTCTGGCAGTGTTCACGTTGTGCTGCTTGGACAAAAACAAGTCTAGATGAAAGTGGCCGGTGAATTGCTGCAGTGTGCCTTATCTTTTTGTTAAACAGGACAGTATTTACTGTCTGTTATTTGCCATCTTTCTGATTTCATCTCAGTCAAAGAATCCATCGATTTTTTCCTAATTTACAGTTGCAGAAAGAATGTTAGAATCAGGCTCTAGGTGTTTACTTCAGTATTTTTTTCAAGACTATATGCTATGAAGTATCTTTCAGATCCTCCCTCTCAACAAAATGTTAAAACGTAAATGTAATTTTTATCAGTTAGGCAATTTATATTCTGAATGTCATTTAATGTAGCTTAAAGGTAATTTCTGACCTCAACAATTCTGTCATTCTGTATGGATTGAATTTTGTGGTGTTTCTGCTTTATGGCTGTGCTGTGGCATGAGGGTTACAGAGTCAACCTTTTGATAGGATGCAGTTTTAATGAAAAGTGTCATTTAACCAACCCATCCTTTACAAAGAACAGTTACGTTCCTTTCACCAAGGAATATCTTTGTTGTCATATTGAGAATTAGTATAAAAAGAAAGAAAAATATTGCATTAGTTTATTTCTTCCTTACGCTGCCTGAAAAAAAGCATTGTTATATTTCTTGGAATTTAACAGTATCTTTTTATTACTTTAAAATTTCAAATTTTCTGTGCTTTGGAGATGTTGTGTATTGGTGAGAATGGCTGGGTGAATATCATCATAGATGACTAACTTTAAAAGGGAGTTACTTTGATGCAGGCCATTTAATTGTGATTCTGAAGCCAAGCATCTGTTTGACTCATTCCTAGTGAAGAAAAGTACCTGCTAGAAAGATACAACATCATCTTGCTCCTTTACACATGGCCAAGGCTGCTCTGAGCTCAAGTCACTGCAGTGAATAATCAGAGATGTTTGCCATAGAACCACTCCAAAAAGAAGATCCAAGAGAGGGAACAATGCTTTTAGCAATTCATTTTTGCCATCTCTAGGTTACTGGACCAGGCATTTTTTTTCTCTTCCTATTGGCCTGATGGATTTCAATGAGCAAGAGAGAAAATAGTCTCAAAATGTTGGATCTAACTTTGTGTTGTTTACTTGCTTGTTTAACTAGGGACAGGGAGCCCTGTCTGAGAGACTACGGAGCTTTAGCATGCAGGATCTCTCGACCATTCGTGGAGACAGCAGCAGCACTGTTCCTCCTTCAGTCACTGTACGAACAAGTAGCAAACAGAGCCACCCAAAACCATCCAGAAGTGCATCAGAAGGCACTGGCAGCTCAGGTAAGTGCTAGTGTTATTTTCAGTGTTGTGCTGTCTGGAATATCACACCGTTCAATGAAGTCATGCCCTTGGCAGGAACAGAGAGAAACAGACACTGCAGGCAGCACATACCAGAATTCCCAGGACACAGACATGCTGTTGAGCCTCTTGGCACTTAGGAGAAAAAAACAGTATCATCATTTGGTGGTTACTATTCCTGGCTGGTACCAAGGATGGGACTTGAGCGTGCAGGGAAGCCAGACTCAGTCCTTGCAACCTGAGCTGGAAAGTTGGGCTGGGGGCTGCAAGCCATGCTGGAAAAACTGAGTCTCTTAAGGGCAGTGGTTTGTTTTCTAATTCTGAAAGAACAAAGGGAAGAAATATCATACTGTGAATAAGATCCATTCCTGAGGATTCAGTTAAAAGATTTATTTCAAGCTTGGTTAAAGAAATCTTTTTGAGTCCAGATCCAAAGCATTTAATTGGAGATAGCTTTGCAGATTAGATCTCAAAAATTGAAACATGGAAGGTTATCCCAAGCAGGTGGCTCCAGATGGCTTCTGGGATTCCCACACACCACCAAAGATCACTCAACTCCAGTGCTGTGATGAGAAGCCACGGAAAGTTGCAGGCGTGTTGCACTTGGTAGCTTGTGAAACATATGCTGGCAAGTCAGAAATTCGGCAGTTTGAACTTGTGTGTGTTGAGGTCTGTGCAAACACTCGCTGTATTTCAAGTGTAGTTGATACCTCTCCTAATTTGCTTTAGTTTTGGAATGTATTAAAAATGTCATGTCTCATCTTTCCTAAAGAGCCTTGTACAAATTCGGAGAATCAGACTTCTCTTTTTTAACATTATCTGTTGAATACATTTTCTTTATGGGTAAACTGAAATGTTGGTGCACAGTGGTTTTATTCTCATTTTTATATAAGGTCTTGTGTACACTTCTCTTGAAGTAATCAATCTGAAAACAAAGTGTTCACACACAGAATATAAAAGTCTTTAAAAAATCACGTATTTAGACCAAAATAATGTCACAAGTAAAGCATAACTCAGTTATCTTAATTCCATGTTGAGTAGAGCAACCTTTGTAGTTTTCCTCTTAAGGCAGCAAAGTCAGCTCACCTTGCCACAAACCCCTGTCTCAACACACAAAAGTTTTTGATTTTATTCTGTTTTTTTATCAATACTGTACAAGGATCTCTCAGAATGAATCTCTGAAAAATTGTTCATAAATTTTTCAAACTGAGCCTAAGTGTTTATCACAAATTTTTGGATCCAAGTAATTTGAGATTTAGTGTTTATTTTTTTAATGAAAACTGCACAAATTTGCAAAATCTTCCAAGAGCTCCATCTGTCCCATCTCCCTTGGTGATTTCATTGAGGTCCCTAATTCTCCACCTGCAGAGAACACAGACAGACTCCTCTGGAGGGCGATTCCTCTTGCACGTGCTGGTATCATGCTGTGCAAGAGACTCCAGCCACAGCTTTGCTCTCACTTTTAATCACATTAAGTGAAAAATACACTTCTGGTCTCTCCAGTCCTTGTGCTGTTTTGTGTGGGCACCATTTTGTATGTAGTCAGAATGTCTGGAGGGGAGAATTGATCAGAGCCAGCTGTCGTGTGTGTGTGTGTGTGTGTGTGTGTGTGTGTGTGTGTGTGTAAGAATGTGATGTGTCAGCCAAACTGTGTCACATCCCGAGGGCCATGTTCTGGTGAGATGACACTGCTCAAGGCACTCTGAGCCCAGACATAGTTCCTTCATTCCACCTTTCACATTTGTTTAGTTGGAGAGTTGGACATAAGCAAGGGACAGACAGAATTTGCCTCTGCCCATCAATGTGCTACATATACATGTAATAAATGCGTCTGTCAGAAGGTGCACGAGCAGTCACTACAGAACAGCAGACACACAGCCCTTCCTCCTGTCTCAAAGCCCTTAGATGACGTAAATGTCCCTGTCAGACGTCTCCACTGCCTCACAGAAACATTGATCTCCCCTCTTTTTTTCCTGCTTTAGAGATAGTGGGACATAGGCAGTGTGACATCAGATGGAGTCAGCAAAAATACCCCAACTATGTGTTTCGCCTGAGGGTATTCACATTTAAAATAGCCAACTCTTCTTAACCTGCATTGTACTTCTGTTTTTTTGATGCTTTATCACCTCTTAATCAGCAACCTGTCACCCAAAGCAGACTTAAAGTAGATCTTGAATTTTTTTTTTTTTGCTGTTTAGAGGTGTTTCCCTCTCTTTTTTCCTTCCATCCTAGTCCCACTGCCAATCCACAAACTATGTTAGCAACATTAAAAAAAGAACCAACAAAAAAGGAAACATCTTACACTTTCCTTTTGAAAGTGTTTTATTCCTGGTGTTTTAAGAGAAACCTTGAAATAGGAGGATAATGATTCCCAAAACAAAAACTAAGGTTTTATATAAATCAAAGAAGGCTTATGCTGATTGTCCTTGACTGCTGCCAGCTAGAATTGTGCCTGCTCCTTGATCTCTTTGTGACCACACTAATTAAGGGAATTAGCTGAGGGCTGGAGTTAAAGGTTATGCTTCAGTGAAGAACACAGAGCCATGTTCTTACCTGGTGTTTTTTCTTTGACTGACAAGAGAGCAGAGCTCAGTTTCTGAGGGGTAACAGCCCCTGCTACTATGGAATTTTAGATGAAGCACTCAGGAAAGACAAGCAGACCAAAACCACCATCCCTTTTTGATAAAACCTCTGAAACTCATATGGTTTGAATTAAGGTATAGCTGCAACAATGCTATCTCAGCATAAAAATGCATGATAACTAAATCAGCCAATAAAAGCTAAACCCCTGTCATCACAGGGGACCTGTCATGGAGGATGCTGAGAGCTGACCCCACTTGGGTCTGCTGCAAATACCAACCAGAAGTGGTGGCTTTGCACTGTGGTGCTCCCTCCCTCAGGCGCTGATCTTTGCTCTTTTAGGCTGAAGAGGGTTTCTTTGGGTTTTATATTATTATTATTGTTATTATTATTGTTTTTATTTTCATTATCATTATGTTGTCCAGGGGGCTTCAGTTGCACCTGACACTTAGCATCCCTGGAAGTGTCCAAAGCCAGGTTGGAAGAGGCTTGGAGAAACCTGGTCTAGTGGAAGGTGGCCCTGCCCATGGCAGGGGGGTTGGAACAAGATGATCTTTAAGGTCCCTTCCAACCCACGCCATGCTGTGATTCTATTAGCCCCTAATCTGTCTTGGTGCTGAGGTGGTGGAACAGCCCAGCTCTGGCTACTCGAGCCATCCAGTAGTAGAGAGCTGTGAACTCAGAGGAAGAAATCTTGAATTGGATGCAGATTAAAAATACTTTCTTGTACTATTTTTGAGGGATCATTTTTAACTCGAACAAATTTGCTAATCTGCCTTATTGGAAGCCGCCAAGATTTCTGTTTTGGGAGACTTTGAGGGACGTATGAGATCCAGAGGCCAGGAACTGGAAGCTCCTCAAGCCAGCTTTGCTGCTGAACAAATGGCATATGGCAGCATACTCTGACTTACAGCAGTGAGGCAAAGACAAGAGAGGACTCTTTAGGTTGCTCTTACAGTTGTTTGGATGGGTCCCATTCCCTGAGCAATGGAAACACAGCCAGACCTGGTGTGGGACTTGGTGTTGATGTTTCCAATCCTGTTGTGTGACCGTGTTTAAGAGCAGATGTGATATCTGAAAGAAAGTGATTTGGACAGACAGGGGCATAGAGAGAGGTCTGTTGTCTGCCCTGTGCAGAAGAGATTGCTAAAATTCAGTTTTGTTGGTATTAAACCCCCCACTCCCCCAGTGAGCACCAGCAGCAGTTCAGTTCTGGTTTCACAACTCTTGGGCATGTTTCCAAGCCTACTGAAGCATGTGAAAAGGCTCTCCTGACACCAGTGGGCTGTGGCTGTGGCCAAAAGCTGGCTGCAGGACCAGGCTACACAAACACTCAGCCTGTTTCTTTCCACTGTTGTTATTTTTTATAATGTGAATGGTGATGGTTAGATGGATTTGCGACTCTTTGAATCCCCTCTTGACACTGTGTGAAGAGCTTGGCACTTGGTGACGACCTCGTGCAGACACAGCAAAGGTTTATTTCTGCCTACTGAAAAGTGTCTTATGAGGCCAAGGAATAGAATAAGCAAGAGCTGCCTTTGACACAAGGGGAATTGCTCCTTTACCTTTTGCTACCTTTTTTCCCCCCTCTACCTTTTGCTATCTTTGCTGCCTTTCAGTGGTGCCTATCCATTGTGCAGTCCTGCTGTGAGGATGGTGCTTCTGCAGGCGTGGGACTGCTCAGCACATGGTGGGCTCTAGGTGTATTCACACTCATCCCACAGAAAGACCCTCATCCTCCTCCTCACACGCAGTCAAAAGCCACACCCAGATGACACCAAGAGGCAGAGGCTGCTTTTGCCATGATTTGTGGGTGGCTGCCAACCCCACAAACAGCACATCCCATGAGGCATCACCACTGCTCCTGGGAAACGTGCACACCTTCCTTTGACAGGTACCAAGGGCACACCATGATCCCCTTCCTCCACGTAGCAGGCCCACCATCTCTTCATCCGATTTTTCACTTCACTCTTGCTTCAGCATTTCTCAGTTTATGGTCCTGGCACCCACATGATAGACTCTGACATTTTAGCTTCGATGCCTGTTCCAACCTCTGCTTTTTCCACAGGCAGAACTGCCTCTTTCCTTTGGGAACTGTAAATGTCACGTGGCTACTCATTGTTATGGAAAACTGTCAATTCCAGAACAATATTTCCAAATATTTTTCAAGGCAATCCTGTTGTTCTGGCAAATGTCCAGTAACAATCCACATACAGATGTGTCCTTATTAACAGTGAGGAGCTTTTGCACTTCGTAACTTTATAGTATTGCCTTAATTTGTGTTGCATCACAGGACAGTCAGTGTCCAGAGCTGATGCTGCCTGGGCCAGAGGATCACAAACAGTGGAGCCATCCTCTGTACTGCCCAAACCCAGTGTTCTTTCTGCTTAAGCTTGCTCCAGGCTGAGATCATTCTCATGTGGAATGATTTCAAAGCAGAAATGGACAGTGAGCTTTCTGATACTCTCCGTTCCTCTGAGGAGGAGAGACTCAAGGCTGCTTTTTGGTCTTGTGCTGAAGGACCAAAGGCTTTGCAGTACAGAACAAAGGTGGGGGAACATCAGCAGTCAGGATGTGTTTGGGTATTCAGTCCCCATCAACCAGAAAGATGTGTGAGAATAACCCAGATATATGTTGTCTGAACTCCCAGAGAATAAACTGTCATAAAGCTGTGATCAGCTCCCTTCTGTGTGAAATGAGAGACTGAACCCAGAGCAGACCTCTTGAGGAAGCCCATAGTTTCACAGCAGCATCCAGCCAATGTGAGGCAGCCGTCCCACTGAAAGGGTGTAACCCAGCTGCTTGCCTTTGGCCAATGCTGTCTTCTCCTTTGGATATATTTAAATCTTATTTTTACATGCTGACCCCAGTCAAGGAAGTGGTTCAAGTTAAATGCTGTCCCTTGCTTCCAGGTTGCTCTTGGCCTGGGTCAGATCGCCAAGCCAGTAGAGAGCAGCAGCACAGACATCAGCAATGGGACAAGGAAGGTGGACGCCAGAGTGCAGTGGGACATCTGCTTTCAACAGCAGCACTGGTTTGTGCTGCTTTAAATCTTCTGTGAAACTATGGAAGAACTTCCAGTGTCTCCAGTGCAGGATAATCATAACTAAAAAATTCACACAGAGCTCAAACCTTCTCTTCTTCAAGAACTTTTTTTAATGTGGAGTCATTGATGCCACTGTGAGCATTAAATTGAAAGGCTCAAACTGGAAATTTAGGCTGCTTCCTGGAACACAAACTGTGCTCAAGATGAAGCTGTAAACTTCACACGTTCATGAACAGTTATGAATCACCTGCATTTGCACTGAAGGGTGCAATGCAATTCCCTTGGTTGGTTTCATTCTTGTGGCAATTCCATCAGGGTATTAATTCCTGTAGGACCCTCCTGGTTTAAGAAGATCAGGGATCTGTGGATGATTTTCTTTAGAAGCTGTGTGAGTGATTGCAGCAGCCAGACTTCTTCTACAAGAAGTCTAAATCTACTGAAAAAAATCCAGGCATGTAGAATTACAAGTCCCAGTATTGCATCCTGTGTTATACATACAGCCTTTTGCACCGTGTTACCCATTGCTTATCCACACTCCCATTGCTTATCCATGCTCCCAGGTCCCTCCAGTCAGGAGTTACTTCTGTTCAGTGGTCTGAGAACAGAGCCAGGGAGCTGTACCTAACCCCATCCTTAACACCCATATGGACACAGCCTGGGATGAGGCACATTCCCAAGTCTGTGCTCCATGCTGGTCCGTGGAGACACTCATCTCCCTGTGCACATGAGGGCCTCGAAGTCCACTTCAAAATGGTTCCAAGTGTTTTCTAAGAGTGAGTGGCTTCACCTGATGAGTTCCTAACGCTGAGCTCCTCTTTCAGTGTGCACGTGTTGCTCGGTATGCCGACTCCTCAGAGGTGAGTGCTGGATTTCCTGTGTCCTGCTATCCATGCATCCCTTTTGGGCATGGCTGCATTCCCCAGCCTGGCTTGCTCCTGATGCTCTTGCTCACTGGGTTTCCTAACACCAGGGGAACAAAGCAGGGGAAGGCCAGGCTGCGAGCAGGTTTGGGAGCTGTGTGTGTGAGCTGATGGCAAGAATTGCAGTGCTTCTCACTGTACTGACCTGTGTTACCCAAGGATGGGGACTGCTTCTCTGGAGAAGAACTTCATTCCTTTCTCTTCTAGAGGATGTGCCATGTCCTTGCTGTGCAGTGTAACTCCTCTGCCCCATGCCCCCATGTGCTGGTGTAAATCCACTGAGAATGCAGCAAGAGCAAACTCTCCTCAGTCCCAGCCCTGTTTAGCACAGTTCCCTAAGGATTGGCACATTTCTCCATGAGTGGAGAGGACATTTGTGTTTGGGATGAGCAGGGTATATAGCAAAGCCCAGTAGCAGACCGTGGTATGAAAAAAATAGCTTTGAACAGACTCTCCCTGTTGAAAATAGCTTTGAACAGACTCTCCATTTTTGAAAAATGTCCCCACTGTCCCCAGCATTTATTGTGTTTACAAACGTCGGAGTGCAGTGAATGGTTTAGCTGCTGGTGGTCTTTTCAGTGCTGTGCCAGTTAGCTCGGTTGCTAAGAGCCCAGACATGTCACTTCTGCATTTTTTCCCAGTGGCAGATGAAAGGAGTGGGAGAACTCCAATTTAGGCATGCCAGAGGATGGGTCTGCCAAGCAGCTTGTCTGGGGAGAAAAAAGAAATACAGACTGGCAGCATCTCATGTTCGTGGAGGCAAAAGATCTTCGTAACTCCTTTTCTTCTCATCTCCTGTGCTTTTTGTTTGTTTTGCACATTAATCAACCTGGAGACAGAAGCAGAGGGACTAAAGGATCACAGTGCTGCCACCGTGCTGCAGCCACCTGTGCCTTCCCACAGCCCTGCACCTGGTGCCAGAGCCCTGTGCAGTGCTGGTGCTTGGAGGCTGATGGTTCCAGCCTGACACAGCCTCCTTGCACCTTGCATGGGTGGCAAACCCACCCTCATATTTGATTTGTTACCCTCCCTTTTCTGGGTCAGTGTGCCACTGTGCAGGACAACCAAACGTGTTTAAGGTGATATCTGTTGAAATAACCATAAAATACTTGTATTCACAGGGCATTTTATTAGGACCCTTCTAATTTTAGCTTAAACCAATTTTATGGATTTGACTTCAAAGTGTTACTTATAAAAAGAATCACTGAATCCTTATGGGCTTAAGAGTCATTAGTTAATCTACGGAAAGTCATTTAATGATGCTAAAACAGCAATCAGGCCAATATGTTTATGAATTGGACCCAAAGTAATTTTGATATGGTTGGAATTGTGTGCCCTGTCTTTCACATTGGCTTGTTTTACTATTCCCGCCCCCCTCTCCAACATAATCCAGTCTCTTAGAGCACGTCAACAGGGATGTGCCAGGCTCTGTCATAGAGGGTTCATTCTGTCTCCACAGGCTGCCCTTTCTCTGTCTCCAAGGCAATGGATGCATTAATGCACTCTCAGACAGTGGCCTGCCATTAAAATGCTCCTTTGTAAGTGCATCTTTGGTAGCTTGGAGAGCTGACTACGTCATGTGAACATTTTTCAGTGCCACAAAAAGCTGGGGGAAGAAGGAATCTAATTTTGTTTAGCTAGGACTAAGTTGCCTTGAGCTATTGGCACTCATCTTTCCTTGGTGCAAACTTTCGTGTAGCCAATTTCAGAGTCCCATCATTAACAGTTCTCATTTCCAACGAGTTTATAATCTAAATGGGCAGATAGTCAAGCCTTACCTCAAGCAGGAATATTAAAGTCTGCTTTACAGCCTTGGTGTAGCCTTTTTGGCAGGAGTAGTTGCCTTAATGCTCTTGCAGGCAAAACTCAATTATTTCACTGTCTGACTCATAGAAACCTCCACAGCTCTTAGGAGAGCACAGGCTGGTGGAGCAAAAGTCTGAGCATTCTGCTCCCTAGATGATGTCCTGAGAGAAGGTGTCATGAGGCCTGCAGGTGCCATGGAGTGCATTTCTGCAGAGCCTGAAGGCCAGGCTGAGCACAGTCTGAGCCCCCTGGGCTGGAGCTGGTCCTGTCAGCGGTGGTGGTGGGCTGGGTGCTGATGGGCTCCTCTGTCCTGGAGCAGGTCTGTCCCTGCCAGCAGTGGTGGTGGCTCCTCTGTCCTGGAGCAGGTCTGTCCCTGCCAGCAGTGGTGGTGGCTCCTCTGTCCTGNTGTCCTGGAGCAGGACTGTCCCTGCCAGCAGTGGTGGGCTGGGTGCTGGTGGGCTCCTCTGTCCTGGAGCAGGACTGTCCCTGTCAGCAGTGGTGGGCTTCTCTGTGCTGAAGCTGTTGGCTTCTCAGGAGAGCCCTTTCCTGCCCAGTTGGATCGCTCCCGCTGGCCTCACGTTCCACACATGACAAAGCGTTGATGCAATTCAGGACATTCATCCCCCTCTGCTCTGGGCAGCTTCACTAAAACACAAGCCTGTTTGACAGATGTACTCCAGCACATCTCTTTGATAGCTCCTATGCCAGCTCCTCTCGCTCTTGTTCAGGGCCAGGCCTTTGCTGGTGGAAATTCTTCCAGGTCTTTATTCAAGTTTCTGATTTATCTTCTTTGTGTTCTGTGGAAAGTCATGGTGCAGCATTCAGGAACAACAGTACAATTATGTAAGAGCTCTTTCTCCCCTTTAGAGAGGACGAAGTGAAAATCTCCAGGGATATCTGTTTGTCTTCTGGCAGTGCCTGGCAAATGCTTAAACGCTGTTCAATATTAAACACTCTTGCTTGGGACCGGCATTTAAGAAGTAACAAATATTATGTTTGGTGGTGTTCTCTCAACTAACATCTCTTAGGTGCTGTTGCAAAGACCTGAGGCATGGTTGAGAGGGAGAAACCATTTTAATTCTTGGGGAGAATAAATATACTTATCATGAATTGAAGAATCAGCTGTGTATCAGGAGAACTGTTGGGACTGCAAGTACTTGAGGGGGCATTTCATACTGAAATGCTGATCAGAAGCCTTAGGCAGTGTAAGAAATGTGCAGGGACATTAGTGATGAATGGGTCTGTTTTGGGTGTGCACTGCAGGGCTGTGCTCTACAGGGTGACAGATTGCACACAACCAGCAGTGCAGCTCACCAAGGACCTCCATGGGACATCCACTTAATTGTGTTTTAAACAAATCACCTTGTTGGTCTGTTAGCTGAATCTAACCCCTTCTCTGTGGTGTGCTATGAACTGCACATGAGTTATTACAGTGGAAAGTGATTTAAAAACACTAATTGACTTTGTGTCAAGGGGGCTGATTGTACATCTCTGAACTAATTCAGTTAAATGGTGTAGGTGGTTTTATTTTGGTTCTTAGCCAGTTTTGCTTCCAGCACTCATTCGGAGTATTTTTTTTTTAACCTTATTGAACTTAAAGAACAAACAATTTTCTGTTGCTCTAGGCATTTGGTTCCTTAAAATTTCCTTTTATTGAATACTGAAGCAAATTTTTATGGGGCTGGTTTGCATCACTTTGCACTGGTACTTCTGAATGGCAATTTGTGATTTTCTTTTATTGAGATTTAAAAATAGTTTCATATTTATTTTGGTTATTTTAGGGAAGAAAAAAACTTCACAGAAAATCAGTAGTTTTTAAGTACATTTGCATTTTACCAGTAGAAAGTTAAAACGTTAATTGTTGTTTAATAAACTCTAGCTGAACGACAGATATGATAAAAGCAAAGATTAATATTTCTGTGTTCTGAAACAATGTTCCTTCCCCCTCTGCACCCAAATGTTTTCTCCTAACAGTTTATTCTTTCTTTTTCTCTATGTAAATATTATGGGACTCTGATGTAAGTGTTACAGATTGCATGAATTTTCCTCTGAGGTGTTTGGAATAGACTAGCACTTAACAACTCACTCATTTGTGGGATGTGTTTTCATTAACGGATGACTTTGTTGATGTGATTAGGCTTGTTTGCTTTGGTTGCATTTGACTCCAGCTTTGGAAAGGATGTCTGCCTCTGTTTGGTGGCTCCTGGGCAGTGTGTGCTGGTGTAGTTGGCTGCTCCTAACTCCTTGGTTTGGCAATGAAAACTGCTGGGGAAGTACAGGACTTGGGTCAATGTCTTTTGGAAATGATGGTGAATTTATCTTTGTTGCAGGGGAAAGAAGCTGATGGCCATCGTATAATAAATATCTGTTCTCCTATGCTTATTAAATGGTGTGCAAACCTCTTTATGTGAATGATCCCCTGGAAAGGCTTAACTTTGGAGTGACCTTACCTTCCATTACAATAATACAATACCTCGCTCTTGGTTTGAGTAGTCTGTGACTGTGGTTTTCCCTATTGCTCCTGAGGAATTAAAGTGATGGGAAGAAGTATTGTGCCCAGCAAAATAAGGGGAGTTCCAATTTCTCTCAAAGTTGCCTGATTCCCACTGTAACTGTATTTAAGTGTCCAGGTTTTTCAGAGGATCAATATCAAACTCATTTGCTCACTTTTACTTGGAGTGGGCCAGGTCCTGACTTCCGTTGTACTCATGGAAATCCACAGGAATTTACTACAGATTTACGCAGCAGCATGGACCAGAGTCTGAACCAAAGTGATTGCTGAAAAAACCAGCACACTACTGAATCCCAGATATTGCTGTAGAAAGAGTTCTGCGAGTGAGATTCCTTAGCCTTGTTGAATCACAGAGATCAAAGATTACAATGATCTGGCCCTACATTTCCTGGTCCGTGCTGGGTTGTTGCCTGTGGCGCATTAACAGCTCAGATCCCAGATCTGCAGAGCACTCAAATGTCTACTTTAACTAGAAATGTGCCCATTTTCAGGGCTTCCCACACAATGTGTTGGCTGTATCAGTTCCCTTGGGAGGAATTATGATACTATGATAGGAACTGGAATTAAGGGGTCCATTTCCTTAGCCTGTTTACAGCCAGATTCTGTCTTGCTTCAGTGGAGAGAGGAGTGTAATCCGGTCTATGCACTGGAAAGGTGTTGGCAAGAGGCAGCAGCAGCTTTAGTCCTGGAACACCAGCCCATTTCCCACTTCTGCAGCAATTCAGCCCTTCCACACAAAGATGTGGAGCCATAAATGTTACAGGTGGAGACACCTGAAACACAGCCCGCCCTGGGATGGGGAGTGAGAGTCAGGGCAAAGGTCTGGTGCACGATCCATGTTTTTACACAGCCACCTCCTGGCTGTGACAGTCCCTGGGGTTGTTGGCTGCTTTCCTGGAGCAGCATACACTGCTGACTCTGCTACTTTGGGGACATCTGATAGTGACCTGAGGCCCCACAGCCTCAGATCATAAAGATGGCTCTGAGAAACACACAGGAGGTCACCCAAGGCCAAGTGCTGTCCTCAAAACGCACACTCCAGCCCTGACAATATGTTTGCTCTTCAGTCTTTCCCCTCTCCAGTAACAAACCTTGGTGTCCCAGAACCCTTTCATTCATTTTAAACCTCCATCTCTTCCTCGCCAGTTCCTCACGTGTGTGTTTGTTCTTCTGGTTAACCCCTTGCTTTACATTTTTACTCACTCTCTTGGTGTCAGAAAATCAGTTTTTTACCATGTCATCACCATATTCACAAAAAATAACAAACAACATCAGAGCTGGGGCTCACACAGCAGCCACCCTTCAGAGATGAGCTCTCTACCATCCCACAACAGCATAATGCTTCCACAAACGTGGGACAAAGTCTGGTACCCCGAAGTCTGGTAGATCAATACACGGCTGGGTTGCTCACAATACAGATGTCCTTGCCAAGGCAGGATGGGCAGGGAATCCTCCCTTCTTGTTGCAGGTCTTAAGGAAAGTGCCCTGGGTATTCCAGATCTGTTCTCATCAATGGGCAGAAAAGTAGCGGAAAGGCCTGGGATAGCCCATCTTCTTCCTTTTTCCAGTCCAGTGAGGCTGAAGCAAAACTGGTTTCCATTTGGCTGGTTTTCAGTGTGCCACTCACAAGGAGGTGGAGCAGGAAAGAAGAGGGTGTCAGCCCACCTTCCAGTGGACTTCACAGACCTCTCAGCTGCAGGGATCAAAGCAGTATGCGCCAGTTTGGAGGCTGAGCTCTCCTCCTGATCTTCACGGAAGCAGCTTCAGGACATGGATGTGATGCTTGGACTGATGGGGAGAACAGAAGAGCCTGCAGGAGACTGTGCCTGCTGTGGAGGTGACATGGGTGGCAGAGCTCCCTCGGTATCTTCTCTGCCCAGCATCCAATTTTAGAGAGAGAATAATGAAGAAAGCAATGTATGCTGCAAAACCATGGGATTCACAGAAGCATTACCAGGCTGACTTCTGTCTCCTTTTCCAGGGGAGCAGCTGGTTGTAAGACAAAGGGAGCAGGGCAAATGTACACGATCCTGTCTGCTCTCAGCAGCCTCAGCAGCCAGTGTCTCCTCACTCTGGTCACTGAACACCCTAACTGTGGTTCTCCAACACCCCTCCATCCTGTCCCATTCAAAGTCCTTTTTCCATGAGGAAAGCCCCTGTCTGCTCACAGTGGCACATGGCTGGAGGTGTGTTGTTGGGCCACTGTGCAAACCTCAATGAGGCTGTTGAAAGAAGTCCTGACCCACTGCTACTAGACTTGACTAAATTTTAATTTGGCTTAGGGAGGCAGCAAAGAACAGCTTCCACATCCAGGAGGGTCTAAGCTAGGTTGCTCCTGGGTAGCTCACTTCCCAAGTGGAGGGATAAAATAGCAAACCAAAACATTCCTGTAGTGCTCTGCCATGTGGTCTAGAGAACATTTAATTCTCTCCACAGTGCAGCTTTCACACTACAGTCCTACGCAGAAGAAAAACATTTCAGCATTATCCCAGGCCTCTCTACAACGTGGCTATCAACACCTTCAGTACAGCTGGGGAAAACATCAATTTCCAGCTCTTCCTGAAAACCTGCAGTGGTGTCTTGCAGCCTGCCCCTGTGAATGGTGATAAAGGGGTAAAACACGGGGTCAGTGGGCAGAGGATGGTGTGCACAGGCTGCTGTCTCGAGCAGCAGCTGCATCCTGTGGGCTGAGAGCGATTAGCTGCTGACTTTAATTTGGCACTGGAGAGAGCCCCAATGACCTACTCATGACTTGTGTTGCTGTAGCCAAATCATTTCCCCTCTGTCTGTTACCCAGCTGAAAGAGCTGTCGAAGAATTCAGTTCTTTTGGGCTTTAAGAATGAAAATGGATTAGTAAGTATTAGATGTTTAAGAATCCTCTTTGATTTCAGTCTTTGGGGTTTAGTCTTTGGTCCAGCAGACTCTTACAGTCAGGCTGAGACAAGAAGCACAGAGCATTATTTCTATGTATGTTCATGCAACAATTAAAGTATAGACCCAGTAATTCTCATTCAGGCCACCTAAACAGCAAATACTTCCACGCCTGCCATGTTTCAGAATCAAAAAAGCCTTCTCAGTTAAACAGACAAACCTCCAGCCCTGCTGGTAAGACACTGTGAGATGCAGGAAACTTGGTAATGTTGAGTTTCTTCTTCTGTACCTCTTGCTTTGGACTGGTCATTAAAAACACTGTCTCATTTACTGTCTGTATTTAGGCAGCAAATGATTGTGTTGTGTAACATGACCAGTCCCAAAAAGATTGTGCCATAGGTTACAAGGATGAGAACCACCAAGAAAGTGTTTGTGGTCTGTAGTTATGGGGCAATAAACTTCAGATCCATCAGCAGAGCTAATGCTCCACCACATTTACTCCAGAGTGACAGAAGAGAGACTTTTCCCTGCACTGGTCTTCCAGCAACACACGCACGTGCTGAGGGGCCATTCAATGCCTGGTGAAGCTTTTTGTGAACTTCAGTGGATCTCAGACTGAGTGCTTGCCTTGACCACTCTCAGCTTCAAGTCTGTTATTGCTGCTGTGTTTCCCGTTTCTGCATCCAAGGCAGGTCTCTCTGTGCTCACCAGAGGGCTTCAACACCCATTTGGAGCCTTCTAGAGGAAGCAGTAGATGCAGGAGCTATGGATGGAATCAGCAATTAAAGAAATCAGTTATTTTATTTATCCCTAAGCAAACAAACAAACAAAAAAATCTCTTTCTAGCGTCCACCTCCCAAACATGAGAGGATGTGAATTTAGTCTCAGTTCTGTGTAAAATAATCAAAATAGACTTCATAATGGCTTTTTAAAGAGGAGCCTTTTGATTTCTAACCCCACAGCTGCTATTATTAGAGTGTGATGTGTGTGACCCTTCTGTCTATTAATCCCTGGAAGATGCATGGCTTTGCAGTGAGGTGACTGATTTGTGTGAATCAAACCATCACTGATTTCCTCAACCTGTGTCTCTACATTTAGGCTGTAAATGGCTGTGTTAAATAGGTGAAATAAGTGTGGACATTAGGTATGAGAAGCCACCTGAGACAAATTGTGAAACAAAAGGCTCAGTATTCTCAGATGATGAAGACAATGATTGTGCATCCACGAACAAAAGGCCCAAAAAGAAGGATCAACCCCTTGAGGTACTTCCATATTGTTAAGGCTCCTCCTTCTATGACATTCCTTGAATCTTCAGCTGGAATCTTCAACTGAACAAACACCTCTGGTCTAAACTCATTAAATACACTTTAAGTTGCTTCATGTAAACAAAAGAACTAAAGGAAATGCAGATCTCACTCTGTGGTTTGCCAAAAGCAAATTTAGCAACATTTTGCTATGGAGGAAATAAAACCTCCGTGGGAGATGCCATCGGCAAAGACTCCTTGCAGATCTTTGAGCAGGGTGGATGGAGCCACAGCCAGCAGCTGAGGTCTCCACCTGTGGGAAGTTGGTTTGTTCCCACCTTCCCTTGGCTCAGTGCGAGGGAGCAGAGTGCTGTGGTTTGGGCAGCAGGTGCAATCCCTTCTGCTGGGTGTTCCTACCTGTGGGGGCTTTCACCAAAGCCTGGGCTGCTCTGTTCTAGCCGTGGAAAGGTGCAGCCTCTCCGGCTACTCCCAGAGCTGTCCTGTGGCCTCCCAAAGGGCTGTTCATTCCCCATTTAGGAGTCTTTGCTGTGCAGTTAATGACAGCTTTGCTTTAAGAGCCACGTGGCTCCCCAAAGAGCAGCCTTCTCCCAAGCTGCAGGAGGTACTGCTCTAATTGTCTGCTGTGTCCCTGGGCTCCTGGTTTACAGATTTACTCCAAGCCAGCAGCTGTGGAGTCAGGTGTGGTGTGGGATCCATTACTGCCATGCATAGCAGCTTTGCTCCTCAGCTCTGCTCCAGCTGTGCCTTTGTGGGCACAGCCATCCCATCCAGACCTGTTGTGCTGTTGGGGATTCACTGTGGGGACCTGGGGTAAGAGTTCAGGCTTGGAAGGTGGGGTGAAGTGTTGGATTAGTCCCATCTCATTGAGAAACTACTTTGGTTTATGGTCAAACTAGAAAAAATGGAGATTTAGGTGGAGTCTAAACAAAACCTCACCATGCTGCAGTCCCTTGTCTATATGAATATTTATACCTTGCTGCATCACAGGAATGCAGAAACATGGCACGGTCTTGTGTTTGAAAGTCCTATAAATCAGAAATGACAAAGCCTTCACTTTGGTCCTGTCAGGCCCTTACAGGTAAATAGGTTGATGCTGTTAAAGAAAACAAGGTTTTGGGTATTTAGGTAAAGGGAGTAGAAGAGCCTACCACACCTTGCAGTGCTACTTGATGCTGTGACAGGGCTCCACACTGAGAATCCAAGCTCTGTTACAATATCTGATAACTGATTTTCATTGTGGAGCTCACAAGGACTCACAAAGCCACACCAGAACTCTTCTGAGAGAAGCAGGCACTGCAGATTAGGGCTTTTTCTTTCAGTTGTTTGCTAGCCTAACTGCTGTCTGAGTCTGGAGAACAGGGTTAACCACAGGAAACCAAATTCATGGAGTTGGTCTGCCTCCTCCTGGGCGTTCAGGGCTCCTTGTAAAAGCTCTGCATCAGCTGACTTCAAGGCAGAATTCCAACAGCTGGTTTCTAAAATAATTTCAACGGATTGTGTCTGGCCTCTTTTCCAAGCAAGAGGCAGATTTTTACGAGTTCTACCTCATGGCAATTACAGGCCCGGTGTGTTTCACCCTGGGGACCCCTTCAGCTTGTAATGCCATGAGCTGTACCCTCTGAGGAGCTGTGGATGGGTGGGACGGTGCAGGATGGGCTGGGAGACACCAGAGCTGGCTGCCTGCCACCAGTTTGAGCTCTTGATCCATGAGCTGCTGTAAATGACACCAGTTTGTCCTCTTTCAGCTGTTGTGTTATTAGCACTCTTTAGCCACACCTCTAACCAAGCACCAGAGGGGAAGGTGTTGGTGTAACCTGCGTATACAACAGGTTTCTTTAAGAGATTAGTCTTCAGCTGGTCATTCATTAATGATTTTTAGGGCCAAAATTTGCTTCTCCATTACTTCATGCCTGGAATGGGATCCTTGTCACAGAGGTCCCACAAAGATGGGTGAGTTGTAAGGAAAAAAAAGATGTTTCCTATTATGCCACTGAAGTTTTGTCTTGCTTTTCTGCAGGCACCGCCTAGGACCCTTAGACCTCGCTTCAGGAAGAAAAGTACCTCGTCCTCTGCCACTGAAACAATGTGAGTGCAATGAGCCAATAGCACCAAGATCCACAGAATGTCTCTCTTCTGCCTTAAAGAGCTACTCGTTCATAACGTAGGAAACAGCAGTGGGATGGATGTGCTTTGATGTACAGCACTGCAGACATGGCCTTTCTCCCTCCTCCCTCCGCATCCTTCTGTGACACGCTGCTGCCGTTTGTCCCTGACGTGGGTTGGACAGTCTGGCAGGCACCTGCAGGTGAGGGGTCCTGGTTTGGTTTGCAGAGTGTGCACCCACCCACACTGTACATTTCCAGTTTCATTTGTGTCTGCATAGCTCTTGCTCTGTGAATGCCCAGCGGAAACGACAATAATCAGTTACTCATGATGCTACATTGACAGTGTATTTATTTATGGCTTTATCATTGATGATGTGGATTTGCAGAACCCATGGATTTCTCTTCCCTCCCTTCCTCAAGACTGTGAATGATGTAACAAATGTCAAAGTACTTTGTACAAAATGTCCAAGATTTGCGAAAGCTGAGTGCAACTGCGTTTCTCTTTCTGCAAGTAGATCACATGTTCTGAGAAAATCATTGTGCTAAACCCACAGCGACAGAACCACTTACAGAGGATGAGGAAGAGACGTGCAAGAGAAAAGAAATGGTTTCAATGATGTAATGAAGGGGGAGTCCTAATTTTGATCAGCCTGAGCCAGGAGAGTATTTTGTGGAAAATGATGGGTAGAAGAACTAAATCCCACCATTTGTGGCCAATGTTCTACTGCAAGTTTTAAAGTGTGAGCAAGCCAGGCTTGAGCAAGCTGCAGCAACAGAAGTTAGAATTGCTTTAGTGATGCATTTCCAGGGGAAAACACGCCTTTATTCCCTGCTGCAACAGTGCCAGTCCCAGCACTCTGCTCTCCTGCTGAGGGGCTGCTGTTCTGCTTGCATGAGCAGAGGAGAGTGCTGGGTCTGAGCTGCTTTTTGAAGCCTGGAGTTTCTCCTGTAGCATGGAGTTTGTTAGAAACACAAGAACCAGATGGAGTGGTGTATTTGTATCCATATATAAATGAGAAATATAAAAGAAGAGGAAGACACGGTAGGGTTTGTGTATTTGTGCTTCAAGTTGGTGTCTCTTGTAAGTGTTGAGCATGTGAGATTCACACATAAGTTAATTACGTGACCCTTTGTGTTTGCTCTTGGACCTGTCACATAGACTAGAAAAGCATTTAGCATTACGTAGGATGTGCCATCACCAGTGGATCAGCACAGGGGCTCGATGGTGGTCACTGTTCACCTGGCGCAGGTGCAGCAGCCCAGGGTGCCAACAGCCAGCTGGAGTGTGCCAGGCTTGGAGATAACTCTGAAGTGGCCTTTGAAACCATTTCTCTGCCGGGTGTGCATCCATATCCCAGCTGCCCATCTGGTGGACCCCCGAGGTCACCTCCACAGCTTCCTACATGTGTGGGGAAGAAAGAAATAAATTACGCGCGCACAGAAATGTTTATCTGACCTGGCCAGGAAATGGAAAAAGCAAGGAGGTATTTCCTGTGTCTGCCACAGTATTTGGCCTCATTACCTGAGAGTTTTATTTCCTTTACATGTGCTGATTCAGTCATATTTTGCAAATTTTGAAACATTCTTCAGAAAGTAAATTAAAAAAAACCAACAAACAAACCTGTCTAAAGAGCAGTTACAGAAGAGTTGGTCCCTGGAAGATACTCAGCAAAAGCTTTGAGAAGCTAAGCTTATGTTTTTTACTTCTAAGCAGCTTTAGAGTTTATTTGATTTCTTTTGGCTAATATAAAAAAGAAATAGAAAACTGCCTGCACTGTTAGCAGAAAGTAAAATCCTGTTGCAAGCAAGCCATGTTTCCCTGCTATGCAATGGGCTGCTGTAAGATAAAAAAGAAGCTGACAAGTTTGCACTCAATTATGCCAAATAACCCCAACAACATAGAGCTGCATAACATCTGACAAGTTCTAATCTCAGACACGCTGTATTAACATTGATTCTCACTAAAACTATTTAATGTGCGTCTAATCTGCTGTTTTACTGTAAACTTGACTGTTTAGCATTTCTTAAGTGCTGAGGTGAAATGTTGACAAGGGAGTTGCCTTATATCTCTCAAAACATTCACTGTATAAATGAGAAAAATAAACCTTTTCATATCTCTGGAAAAATGTATTAATTTATCAACGGAGCTGTATATTTGTGTATAGATAGACAGATGTGAATGCCTGACCACGTGCACTTGTGCTCCTTGTGCTCCAGTGTTCTGTACAGACGAGAACGGCCACTCGCTTTGATCCCTCACCTTCCTCGCACAGGTTGTTTACAGGGGCTGCCCCAAGTCTGTCAGTTCAGTGTTCAGTGTGTTCATCCGGGATAAACACCACCCGTGAAGTCTTTTGTTCCAGCTTTTCTCTGGAGCCTCTGCCAAGGAGCGAGCTGGTTCGGTGAGTCGCCTTCCTGCGCTGCTGCTGACCCCTCCTGGCAAACCGGGGTGTGCAAACCGGGACAGGAGAGGAGGCAGGTGTGGATGGATGGATGGATGGATGGATGGATGGATGGATGGATGGATGGATGGATGGATGGATGGATGGATGGATGGATGGATGGATGGATGGATGCTTTCTAGGCGTGTGTTGGGAAGGAGCAGTTCTCAGCTCCCTTCCAGTTGCAGCTCTGAGTGTGCAGGCTGGCTGAGCACTTCCAGATGTCCCCTCCTAAAATCAAGCAATCTTTCAGCTGATGGTTTAAAATAGCAGCAGATCTGGCTTAGTTAACAAAGGCCAGTTTTAGGGCCTTTCAGGCAGCTGGCCCCTACCATCAGTCTGGTAGGGCAGGCAGGCACCTCCTGATGTCTCAGGGACAGGAGAGTGGAGCCCTGAAGGGAACAGGCCAGCCCTAGGAAACAGCCTTTACCGAGCTCGAGGCTCCAGTGAAACGTGCATTATTTTAAGCATGTAAAATTGAGGCTGAGGGGAAGGAAACTGCAGCTGGAGATGGTCTGTGGTAAACAGGCCTGCAAATTACCTCCTCAGTTTACCATAAACTCACTCAGTTATGAAGAGAATAAGCTTGGAGCAGCCCAGTGCAGCCCTCTGTGCCTCCTCTCCTGCTGTAGGGGTCAGTGTCAGCGCAGCTCCAGTGGTCGCCAACAGCTGAATCAGGATCATATGCAACACAGGACAGACTTCACTGTGTCCCTGTCACCCTGGAGTGAATCGTTAACCCAAATTGTGGAAGTGCAAACCCAGCACAGAAGGAAAGAGAATCGGGCAATTTATTCCTGCTAGGAGGGAGAAAGCTGCTTGGAGAGAGACGATGCTCCTCCTGTAAACAACCTGCTGCCTCTGGCTGCTGGCGAGTCCTCGTGTCGTGATGAACCCTTGTGCTCCTTACCCACAGGCTCCTTTTTGCTGTTAGTTTCGGGTACCTGTTTTGCATCCAGCACCATATTTGAACTAGCAGAGAACACGTTGGGATTTGCGTTTAGACAAACTATTTAAGGCTCATAATTGTGCACTTGGTGTGATTTCTTTCCTGTGATGGGTAGAAAAGGTCTGTGATACAATGGTACACTTGATGCCTCACAAGGACGGCCATTACAACAGTATTCCAAAGGTTGATGTTTTGCTGGTTTTGTTATACTGCTTGATATACATCTTGAATAAAGTCTTAATCTTTTCTTTATTAAAAAAAAACAAAACAAAAACAAAACCAAACATCTTTAGTCTGTTCAATGTATCTGGCAGGCCAGAATAATCACTTTGATCGCTGTATTATTTTTATCTGAATTCTGGCTGACTGTATATAGATGTATTCACTAAGTGCTGCATGTCTTTCAGAACTTTCTGTATCATGAACTGGAAAAAGAACAAAATACAGCTACTGAACACTCTGAGTAACTAGTGAATTCATTGCAATGCTTCAGCCTTGTACAGCAAACCACCTCTGCTACACAGGCAGCTCTGGGGCCGATACCCAGGGACTCTCTGCTCAAAAATGGGTTATCAGGGAATGCTTTAAAGCACTGCTTTCATACACCTGCTGGAGTATCAGCCTTGTAGAGAAAACATCTGATACAACCCTTAGCAAAACCAGAGTCAAATTGCTCTGCATGCTCCAAATAGACTCCATGATAAACCCTTGGGTTTGTTCCATTTATGTGTGACCAGGAATGTGCAGTGTGAGGTGTAGTCAGTCATAAAGGAAAAAGAAGAAATTACTCCGACTTGTCTGCTAGAGGATGTCATTCAGGACCTAAGGAATATATTCTACAACTCAAAAGCCAACAGAGGACACAAAATGTGAGTCCTGTAGTGCAAGTTCATGGCCAATACATTTTAAAATCAATTATAAACACTGCATGTAGCCATGAAACTGGTTTGCTTTTTAACATGGGACACAAGGCAACTGTGTGTTATTGTGACAGGCAACAATGCTGAGATGGACCGTGCTCTCCTTTCTCCTCTTCCCCAGAAGACTCCATTCAATGAACCACCAACAAGTACGGATACAACAAAATAGGTCCCGGGGTTATTTAAACATATTTCTTCTCAAAAAATAAGATTAAATATGTTGAATTATTCACTTTTAGTGCTGTTTAGAGTATATTCCTCCATGTTAGACAATCACAGGAAACCACCAGACATCAGAATGTGTGGGTGACCAGCCTGACCTCTGCTAAGTAAAACACAAACTGCAGATGAAGATAATCTCGAGTATTCTTTTATTTTGGGCATTGATTCCCATAATTCTGCTCAGATGATATGCACATGTTTATTTAAAAAAAGCACAGGCATTACCGATTTATGTTCCAAAATTCAGACCATGCCACATGACCACTCCCCCTCCCCCAGAGATGTGCAAAAGCAATATTTCTACACACGAAGATTCGTGCGGTCGTGGTACTTCTGGTAGGGGTCATCAATGTACCAGTTCCTCCTCTTCCAGAAGGAAGTGGTCATTTTATCCAGGAGTTTACACTGTGTCCTCGTGCACAACACAAACTCCCTCAAACGCTTCTTCCGGGCAGCCGACTTCTTCCACAGTTTCTTCTTATAACCAGACTGTCAGGAGAAAACACATGCACAAAAAAATCCCCCACTTCTTAGCAGGTCACTGCAAATACACAAACAGCCACACTGCTCAGCAAACCTGGATAAACCCCCCACTTCCAGGAAAATGGGAGTCTCTCTACAGAGCTTTTCTTAATTTCATACCAGCCACTGCCCTCCAAGGGAAGGAATACAATTACACTTTACACTGACTATGAAGAACAGGCTCTCATTATCCAAAAAATCTCACCTTTCTCCTAACCCAGAGGCCATTGTGCAGCCGGAGGAACCTTTTGACCACAGATTTCACACTTTTCCTCTTTCCTTTCCGTAAGCTGCAGTAGGTGAGGGTCCTTGCTGGCTGCTGGAGTAAACTTGGAAGTAGAGGTGTGACACTAAAAAGAAAACAAACCAACCCCAAAGCAGGGAGGAAAACAGAACAGAAATGGAACACCTTTTTCTAAAAGTAATCATTGCCTTTATCACACATAGAGAGATCAGAGAGGCTGTGGCTTGTTTGAAGGGTAATGAGGACTCCTGTAACATTACAGCACAGCCCCAATGAGTGTAGAATACCAACTTCAGGGCTGGACTCTTGTCAAAATTCAGCTCAAAGTCATTATTCCACACAGAGCACCTTTTTTTTTTAATCTACTAAAAGCAGTTAAACACTCAAAAGCCAATATTCAGCTGTTATTTGGATTCAGAAATTACTTTTAGAATATTAATCACAAAGTAGTTTGAATCGGAAGGGACCTCATAAATCATCCAGCCCAACACCCATCAGCTGCAAGAGAAAATCCAAATTTACCCCCTGCTTCAAGCATTAATGGTGATGGAAGTGGGAGGCTTGGGGCTAACGCAGACCCATTGCAGAGTGCAAAGGTGCCCAAGTGTGTCAGACTGAGGTTTATGTATTATACATATGTGTGTGTATGTATATATGTATTTTATATATATGGGGGTTGGGGTCAGTCTCTTCTCCCAAGAAACAAACAACAGGACAAGATAAAATGGCCCCAAGTTTCGCCAGGGCAGGTTTAGATTGACTCTAGGGAAAACTTTCTTCACAAAAGGGGTTGTCAGGCACTGGCACAAGTTGCCCAGGGCAGTGGTGGGGTCACCATCCCTGGAGGGATGTAAAATCTGTGCAGATGTGGCACCTGGGGACACGGTTTAATAGTGGCCTTGGCAGTGCTGGGTTAAGGGTTGGACTTGATGATCTTAGAGGTCTTTTCCAACCTAAATATTCTACAATTCTACGATATTCATATATATATGGGGGAGTTCCAATATGCATACTACATACATATTATATATAATACTACAAATTATTATCTAAAGTATAGACTACATTAAAAATAATATAAAATTAATACACATGACGCTACATTAATGTATTATGGATAATGTATATATGGGACATAAATTTATAGGATATAATATTACATAT
>VWZT01005608.1:36658-52536 GCA_013397055.1 Pachycephala philippinensis | reverse complement strand
AGGGTCAACCCACAACAGACACCAACACTTGTCATTTGTTGCGGTTGATCTGTCTCCACACAAAGCTCACTGCTCTGTGATTCAAAAGAACCGAATGTTGGCAAAGTTGGAAGCAATAAAATAAAAAGCATAACCTGCCACTGCCTTGCTTAGAAGGTATTTAGAATGGATTAGTGCAATGACTTGATATATTAATCTTACAAAGAGGTCAAGATTAGCTTGTAAAAAGCTCTTGCACTTGTGTAATACCTTTCTCTGATAGATCGAAACAATCCTTTACTTTGTTATTTGCACTGCTTTCTTTCCTTATTCCCCCATCCAAATGCAAGATCTGCTGTCATCCCCTAGCTTATCTTCAGCAAAAACATAGTAATTACTTAAGAAGAAATCCTTCAAATTCGTTCCTCAAAGCAGTAAGTCTTGCTGTCATTGATGATAATAAGAAGGTGAATCGTGTGCCATTGCTGATTTTTTTTTCTTTCTACTGTTATTAATGCAGTGATAATGTTACAATTTTAACTTGTTAAGATCTAACACAGATTGCCAGAAAGCTGTCAGATGTTTGTACTTTATGATGGATAGGTAGAGCAACAGTGTTAAGAAAAAAAAACTCCTCATATTAATCTTACTATACTTAATACCTCACCAGCTGAAGAATGCATAACCAAAATTTGTTTTGAAAAGGTGCGCTCTTCCAGACTACTTTTATGAACAACTGGAAACTCTGAAAGACTTCTTGAATATTTAAACATTGCAATTGTTGGAAGATGAAGCCGATTCACTGTGGTTGTAAAACCAACCTTGTATTAACAATATTACCTGTGTCTTTGATAGTTTATGAATGCAGAAAGTTTTTATCGGTTGTTTAAAATTGAACCCAGTAACAAGCAATAAGTTAATGACATCTTTTCGTCCTTGCATATAGGGGATTAAATTCACTATTTTAAATTTTCTGTAACGTGCTGGTAATCTTCACAAGAAATGTGATGAAGGTAGTGTTTTCTAAGTCACTTCTTTCATTCAAATCTGTTTATAAAGTTTTGTTTTTCAAACCATATTTCTAGTTAGTAGGGTGAAGGCTTTGACCCAGAATAAAGTTGACTGTGTTTTATTTGTTCAGTGGGGTCTTTTTATAAGGCTGAATGTCTGCACTGTGGTGAAGATACTGAACTTGTCCATACTGAACTGTCTTAGAGGTGTGTAGGACCAGAGGAAGAATCATAATGACTGAAATAATCAAAAAACATTTCTTGTTGTTGTAAAAACATGTTATTGATAGTAAAATGCATGGAGTAAAGAGTTTGAGCTGATTAGTGACAACTGCAATTACATTCAATATACCTAGTTCTTAATGCTAAATTACAGCAATTTGGCATGGCTTGCACATAGCTCTTAAATTTGAGGCAGGTTTATTATATTTTGTGACAATAGTTTTTGAGACACACAGGGCCTCAAGGGCAAGAGTCTCTGGTCCATTAAATCTGCTTTGTGTTATTGCAGTGGAATGAAATAGCCCTAAAACCAGCCCAACTTGAACTGGCCAGAGGAGGATTCCATGTAGGACAAGGGCAAAAGAGCACAGTGTGATCCTCCAGGGCAGAGCTGGTGACTGAGAGCCATGCAGAGTCGTAGTGAAGGCACCTTTTTCTCTTTCTAATGCCGCAGGTGCTTGCCTGCTAAGTGTGTGATCTGAAGGTCCTGACCCTGCTAAGTTTTACCTTCAGCAGCCTGCATGTGTTGGGTGCTGAGCAGTGGAACTAGGGCACGCAGGTCTTCTGGGTCTTCTACTGCGGCTTTCAGAAAGGAAACACTGTACTGCCAGAAAACTGAAGTTGTTGCAGGTCATTTGGAGTTTAACTGAGATCTGAGCTGGAGCGTTGCAAGCCTGAAGAACTGAGTGATTTTTGGTTTGGTATCATTCATCCCTGTTTTAGTGGCTGTGACGAAAACAGCTGGAAGAGGCAGGGCAACATTGTCGTATTTAGCTTTTTAGTATGAAAAGTGTTTTATATACCTAGGAAATAAACGATTTCTCTAATCTCAGCTATAAGCTAGATGTAAGCCAGATGTAGAGCGTGTTCATGCTTTTCCCACCTGTTTTGTGTAGAGCCAGTTGTGGAGCTGTGCTGTACTATTGCAAAGCTAGCATCATGTTGGTGAGCCTTCTCTGGAGAGAGAAAGTCTGTAGTAATGCAGCCAATAATCTATTAATTCCTTCAGGCTATGAAAAAGTCATTGGGGTGGGAGAATCCTAAGTAACACTAAAAAAATCATGTAGGAGCTGTAATAATTTAGTCTCATCTGAGAGAGAAAAGCATGCTTCAGTTTACTATATTTTAGATTACTTTTTTTTTCTTGGAGGTACTCCAGCTGGAGAAGCATGAGAGAAGTGACCTTTCATTTTAACATGACTGCTGTAACAGATAGGAAAAATGAGGATAGAGATATTATCCAGGAAGGATATTTCTTTTATTTCAGTCCTTCTTTTGTTTATATGTAGATTGTTTTAAAATCCAGCCTTAGAAATGCAGTGTTTTGTAAATCATCCTGTATTAATTACATACTTAAGGTTTTGCTTTATTTTTTCCATTGTATGGGGTGGTCTTGGCAGTTTTTAACATCTTCGTCAGTGAGCTGTTATTCTTTTGGAACTTCATTCTGTAGTCAAAAGTAGTGCTTCAGGATGGCATGCATGACAATGTACCAAGAGATTAATGTGATTTCAGATGTCTACAGAAGCCAGTGTCTCTCATTTGCTGTGCTGTTATAATGATAAACTACAACCAAAACAATCCGATTGAATAAAACAAAAAAAACAAAAAAAACCCAAAACAACAACAACAACAAAAAAAAAACAACAACAACAAAAAAAACCAAACAAACCCTAAACCAAAACAAAAAAGTCAGATTCATAGGAAACAGATTCGAAGTACACGTTGCAACTCAAACCCACGTATGATTCTTGCTTGTACTGTTTGGCAGCTTTCCCACAAGCATTGTCTATTACAGTATGACAGTGCCTACCATTACAAGTGAAGTTATATGTTAGAAATAGAACACAATGACATTGTAAATATTAAAGAAAAAAAATACAAAGGGAAGTACGTGTGCTCTAACTTGCAGTTACATTTTGTTCATGATGAATGTGACATTTTAAATTTAGGGGAATTACTCAGCTTCATAATGCAATATTGTGTGCAGGTGTAACTCTTCTTTTGTATGTAAGCACATGTTATGCTAAAAGATGTTGTTTTAAAATGCAGATTCTGAACAGTTGCTGGAACTTCCTAGGAAGAACCAGAATTTGTTACCAAGGCCCCTAATTCTGCTCTCCTATGCCTTTGCATTACGATGTCTAATTGCATTGTTTCACACTATTTTTTCCTTCCTCATTCAGTGAACAGGATGGGTGGTGCTCAGGAATTGAGCTGCTACTTGATATTTTAGTCCTTACCATTCAGTTAGCAGCCCAGGCTTTATTTACTGCACACCATTTAAAACTCTCTAAAGAATACATAATTATTCATTCCCTTATGGCCTTTTATCTAAGGTGCCTAGCTGAACTATTTTTGTCCATTTGATTGTATTCTCATATGTGTTTTCTGGTCAATACAATAATTTTACTTTCTTTGCTATGTGAAATAAAGTGTGTGTGCACATGCACAGAATGCATATATGTAGTTTATTTACTTTTGAAAGAATGTTTCATTTACTGCCTTTGGTAACTTTTAGAATGGAAACTGAGTGTCTGTTACATACTTTAAAACAGCCTTTTGTGAGGTCATTGTAAGTAGACATAAAAGAATGCTATTAAATTACTAAATGCATCCAACCATGTAAGTTGAACCATTCGCGTATGCAACCTTGTCTTTCATGATGCCCTTCAACTTCAAATGTATCTTGACTGTATATCCTCTAGGTGAGACAAGTTGTCCTTTTATTTGAATGCAGTTGATTCTTCCTGCTGGGCACGACTGCAAAGAAGACTTAACTAATGTAGCATTCAGGTTCATGTGAGAAATAAAAAGAAATGAGGGTAGTTGAACACTGGAACAGATTGCCTGGAGAGGTTGTGGGTGTCCATCTTTGCAAAATGTTCAAAATTATGTTCAAAACCCAACTGGATGTAGTTTTGAGTAATCTGTTGCAATTGGCTCTGCCGTGAGTAGGTTGGACCAGAGGATCTCCAGAGATGCCTTCCAGCCTCAGCTATTCTGTGATTTAGAATAGATGATAATATGTACTTGTGGGTATATGTATTTTTTTGCTTGTTTCTGATGGGCAAACCTTTATGGATCTTGTGGCTTTCTTCTACACTAAAATAATAGTAAAATGGTTTTTTGCAGTTTCCATTTGACTAGCAGGCTCTCTTGTCAATCCCAAAAAAGTTGTTTAATGGTTAAATTGTAGTTTGACTATTTAACCGTTCTCCCCAAAAGCTGTAGAAAAGTTTAGCAACCGTGTTTGTTGTTATGCTAGCACTTTGCAGAGGATTGCAATAAATTGTAATTATTTATTGTGGACCAAACTATTATGTACTTAATCTTTTTTGGGTTTAAGAGTATAGTGTAGAAAGCTTGGTGGCGATGGTTACCTGTTCAGCTTGTGATCCTGTTACTAACAACTTTTCCAAATGATGAGTATTGGAAATAACTTAGTTTATCTTTGTCACTGACTCTTGCAAATTTTATTAGTGTTGCCAGTGCATCATAGCTGACTGTAAGGTTTTTTCCATAAGATCTGTATATTCCTTGAAATATTTTAATATTGCTGCTACAAAAAGATGTAGACTTTTCTAATGTTAGTATTTCAAATAAAGGAAGGTGGTACGTGTAAAATCTGTTACATCTTTTACTGTCCCAATGCACCACTTCCATCTCTCTGATACTGATGGGATGAGAGGATTACAGTACTTGTGTCAAGAAGACCACTTCCAAGTAAAATATTTCATTGCTAATACACTGTAACTTTTTTCTGTTGCAGAAAGAGTTGAGCCTTCCAAGAAGAGGAAGTTTGTAAGTATATGAAGTGTTTCTCTGTTGTGATTAGATTGTAGTATGTATTTTTGACGGTTTTAGAGCAGGCTAGTCTTGTTTTCAGTTAGAGTGGAGGTTAAATGTGGCAGTTGTTCTGCCTTAGAATACATACAAAGAAATGAAAATTGTAAATGAAAACCAGTGGGTTCTGCAGTCACCATTTTTATGCCCATCTTTTAGAGCAGCTAGTGTGATAGATTTCCAAAGGGATTAAAAGGTCCTATGTTCAAGTTTTTGTTTCATATTAAATATTTTTCTTGTTAAAAATCAAGGAAGAAATCTGATTTCTTTGTGAATGGTATAAAAGAAACTTGTCATGCTTATGAAATTCTGTGAACAGTGCTGTGGATGAGAAGGTGGGAAAAAAGAATATACGTGTTCTACTAAATGTATAGGATTGTTAAGCTACTATTTTGATTATGGAAGTAAAGAACATATATTCTTGTATAACTGTTACCTAGTTATAATAATACGTACTCATATACTGAGTTTAATTGTGCTTTGCTCAGATTTCTATACCTTGGCTTTGACTTTCCAGTGGTTTTGAGCTGTTTGGTTTTAAAGCTTGTATTTTTTATTTGCATCTGTCTAATTTCTTATTCTGTATTAGTAATTTATTGAGAAAGTATTGGGATAAGAACATCACAAAATGTGTTAAGAAAAAAGCTCTGTTCACTTACTGCTTTCTTTCAAAAATACTTTAGTACTATAAGATGACCTACAGATTATAGGTGACAACACATTGTGAGTAAACTTGCACAAGAGGCCAGCTACTTGGTTTCAACTTGATAGTGCTGTGTAGCTTTTGGTGATAGCAGGTGAGATATGTGAATAACTGAAACTGTAACTGCTGGGAAAGTGCAGTAAAGTGCTCTGTTGTTCTGACTCAAAAGGCATACCAGAAGTCTGTACTTCACAGGGTATCTGCTGTCTTGGAAAAGTCTCTTGTTTTAGGTTGTGACACATGAGAAGTCTTATGCTAGACAGTAAGCAAACCTATTAAGTAAGAAAAGTCAAGAAAATAGAAAACTAATTTCTGTCAAGTATTTAATTATTTAAGTGTTTCAGTGACAGAGAGAAAAACAGTTAAAGAAAATGATGTTTGGTGCATTCTTTTGGTGTCCTTGGTGCTTTATATTAACCTGAAACTGTTGTGTGGGTAGAAGACTGCCTCTGTTAAAGTTAACGGCTAAACTGCTGTTCACTTCGGCCAGAGCAGAAAGTGGCTCTTGGAACTTGACCTTGCTTACTCTTGCTAGGATGTTTGACATTGAATGTTATTAGTTATCTTAGTCCAAATTTGAGGAACGACTGCGGTGCAATCATCTCAGTTGCATTCACATACATAATGTTTTAGCTGATCACTGAGATGTAAGTGCGCTTCCTGTAATGTTGCTGAGGCTTTAATAAAGTATAGTAAAGGATAGCACCTTGTCAGAATAATAATATCTAGTTATTAAAGTGCTTAGGTTTCTGCAGGTGGTTATAGTGGACCAGGCACCCACCAAAGCTTCTCTGTCACTCCCCTCTGCAACTGGACAGAAGCGAGAAAATGCAATGAAGGGTTCATGGGTTGAGATAACGACGGGAAGAGATCACTCACCAAATACTGTCACAGGCAAAACAGACTTGAATTGTGGATACTGATGGAATTTATTACTAAAAACCAGAGCAGGATAATGAGAAGTAAAATAAATATTAAGAACACCTTCTGACACCACTCCATCCTTCCCAGGTTCTACCTTTCCCCTCTCAGTGGCACAGGGAGACAGGGGAGTGGAGATTACAGTCAGTTCATCACATGTTGTTCCTGCCACTGCTCAGGGAGAGGAGTCCTTCCCCTGCTCCAGTGTGGGGTCTCTCCCACAGGAGACAGCTCTCCATGAACTTCTCTAGTGTGAGTCCATCCCATGAGCAACAGTTCTGCATGAACTGCTCCAGTGTGGGTCTCTTTCCACAAGGAGCAGTCCTTCAGGCACAGCCTGCTCCGGTGTGGGTCCCCATGGGGTCAGAAGTCCTACCAGGAAACCTGCTCCAGTGTGGGCTCCTCTCTCCATGGGTCTGCAGGTCCCTGCCAGGACCCTGCTCCAGCACAGGCCTCCCACAGGGTCACAGCCTCCTCTCAGGAGGAGATCCACCTGCTCTAGCGTGGGTCTGCTCCAGGGCTGCAAGTGGATCTCTGAATCCCTGTGGATCTCCATGGGCACAGGGGCACAGCTGCCTCACCATGGTCTGTGCCACAGGCTGCAGGGGAACCTCAGCTCTGGTGCCTGGAGCACCTCCTGTCCCTGCTTCGCCAGTCTTGGTGTCTGCAGGGCTCTTCCTCTCACGTATTCTCACTCTGCTCTTCTCTGGCTGCAATTACATTTACACAATAATTTTTTTTTTCCTTCTTGAATCTGTTATCACAGATGTGTTAACATCATTTCATTGGCCCAGCCGTGGCCAGCGGCGGGTCTGTCTTGGAGTTGGCTGACGTTGGACCTGCCAGACATGGAGGAAGCTTCTGGCAGCTTCTCACAGAAGCCACCTTGTAGCTCCCCTGCTACTAAAACCTGACCATGCAAACCCAATACAATAGTATTTTACAATAACTTTAATAGTGCTTAATTAAAAGGGCTCATATGCTGAGGTTAGCAACGGCTGTGGCATCAGGGGTTGTGTGCATGGCCTGTGTTGGCTGCTGTATTTGCATATTATGTCCAAGTTGACATGAAGACTGAATTTCAAAATGTATAAAGTCCTATGTTTTTGTTGGCATAGACATCCAGAAGTCCTGAACAGTTCCAGGCAGGCACATTACACCGTCTTTCGGAGCTTCAAACCCGATGTCATGCCAAGGACACAGCTTTAAGCAGGACAGGGAGAGCTATTTCAGGGGTGAGCAATCGTAGCATAGTTGGCATAAACTGAGATAAAGAGTGCTGGTTGACTAAGAAGTGAGCTTTTCCATGCTTGGAGCACCCCCTGGCTGTATTGGCACGACTCTTTCTGTGGACAGAGGCAGAATTGATCCAGGTTGCAACTAGCTTTTTGCAGGTTCTTTGGCATGTTAAGTTGCCCAACTGCACAAATGCCTTTCTTTCTGGCAGCAGGGTGTGGTGGCTTGGAGGCAGGATGAAACGAGAGCTTTCTCTCAGGCAGACTCCAGCAGCAAAACTGACATTATAAGCTTAACATAATTGTTAACGTGCATGGCTGTTAGTATCCCACTTTGCCAGTCCACTGGAGAATAATATTGAAGTATATTTTTGCACACTGCCACAATGGGGATGGGTTATTTGTATCTTGGTAGGATATTTTTATTGATTTGTTTATTTTCACCAAACACTTCCAACCCTGACTCTAGCCCAGTTTGTTAGATGATGGTGCTAGTAACACCAAGGTTACGGGCTTGATCCCTGTATGGGCCATTCACTTAAGAGTTGACTTGATAATCCTTGTGGGTCCCTTCCATCTCAAACTGTTCTGTGATTCTGTAATATCAAGGAAGATACTTGTGCTTAATGTTAAGCCAGACTCAGAAATACAGAATTAATTTGCCATGTAGATGGTGAAAAAATCAGACTCAGCTTTGAGTAGGTACATTCCGATTTAAAATGCCCTTCTCCTTACAAAATGCTTCTCTGAGGGGGAGAGGGGCCTTCAAGAACAGCAATACAAGACAAGAAGTAAGTAGAGCCAGTTTCTCCTGTTGTTGAGCCTCAGTACTTGAAGTACCTGCCCTAGAAGTAAAATTCCTGACTTTTCCAGACTAAATCTGTTCTCCTTCTGTTTTCTTTTTTGTAATTTTTCAATTTCAGTTTCATTTGGAAATGTATCACTTTGATGTATTTAGTTTTGCTGCATCTGTCCTTCTCCTTACAGTTCTGAAACTAATTTCAGTAATTATAAAATATGGACTCAGGTTCAATACCAGCAATTATATAATCTGCTTGCACCCGTAGAAGTGTCAAAGTTGCTTGTGGAATTTTCATATAATTAATTTTTGCATTTCAGTGAAACAGTTGATATCCTTTGATAACAGCAACATAAGATTGTGACCAGGTTTTAACTACTGTTTCTCTTGAATTTCTCATTCAAGAGGAACAGTAGTTAAAACCACTGCTTGCTTAGGTGCTTAAGTAAGTTTCAAGAAAGGTAAAAACAATTTTTTAAGAAAGTTTTTTTATCAATGAAAAGTATGGACTGTCAGTTATCTTTAGGGAAAAAGTGGGAATGATTTGTAGTGTGGAAAAAAAAAGAGAAAGCTCTGAGTCATGTGTCATGTAGGTGGACAAAACCGGAATTTGATTTACAGTTTCTGTGTGCACATAGATATCTACATCATAAAAAACTGGCTATATTCACAGGTGACCTTTTATCTTAAATTTGGAGAGTGGAGTAGATTATTTATTGTTGCCAGGTAATTAATTTTCCAATTCTGGTATAGATGGATTGTGCTCCAGTAGATATTCCCCATAGCCTGTGTTTGATTCTTAAATTGCGTATTCTTTAGTGTCGTTACTAGCATTGTTTCCGTCCTCAACTTTCAAGGGTTTTCTACTGCTGTCACTGAGTGGAATTTTTTTTCCCCTGCATCTCTTGGATTCCTTGTGATTGACAGTGAAAAGTTATGTCTTTTATATGATTTAGGAGCCAACAGTTACTGTAACATGACCCTTTTCCCTCACAATCTTGCTTGCTTCAGCCTCCATAAATTCTGTGCAAGTGTGCTGCCCATTGTCTGTGTTTCCTTCTGAAGCTGTGCTGGGCTAATGGGGAGAGCTGTGGCACGTGCAGCGTGCTGGGTAGCCTTGTTGCCAGCTTCCTGTTGTCAGTGCACGGTCTTCTGCAAACAACTCCTTTGTGCTGTGGAGGGCAGAGCCCCGATTTAGATGTAAACAACACGTCCCTTGGTATTTTACTGCTGTTAGCTGTGTCCTTGGCTGACAGTCCAGGCCATTCTGTTTAATGTTGTCCCGTTGGGCTTTTTGGTGCTTGCGCACACAATTTTGCATCCCTGCTTCATTTACACCAATATTAATATTATTATGTATATCTGCAGTTGTCTTGGACTCAGATTCTACTAGTATATGTGTGGATTTTATCCAGCTAAATCCTCTTTTTATGATTTATCACATCACATATTAGAGAAAGGAATAATCTGTTTTAATGTAATTCTGCATGTCTCTTTTCAGTGAAAAATCATGTATACTTTATGAAGGTATTTTAAAGCGTTGTAAAAATACCTTTTTACTGGTAAATTCATGCTCACCTATTTGCGTGTCTGTGTACATGTACACAACTTTTATCTACACATGCAAAAAAGTTAGATGGTGATGGTGATCACTTTTTTTGTGTATTTGAAAACTATTCAGATACGTAACAAAATTCTTAAAAATAACCTGCCTCCCTGGAGAAATAATGCCCAAAAAATGAGGTGATCATGCTTTAAAGCCTAACTGTGTAACATGTCATTTTTCTACTGTTGTTCTGTGACTGCTGTGGTGCCTAAGTAATGTAAAGTGGCTAGGTACCATGTTTCTCCGCAGTGGGCTGAGTGTGCTGTGCCCTGTTGGAATTTTGTTTCAGCTACTTAGGCAAGGACAGGACAGGGTCAAGAATGAAAAATAATCTTAAGTAGTTCTTCATCAAAATATGATCAAACTTAAGCCACAGGGAAAAAGCAAAATTAAATCAGCCTCTAGGGTCAAGCTCTGGTTCTGTAGGCATGCTGCAGAATTTCAGGATGGGAGAGTCACATGGTTCTTGGTGGAATTCTGAGTACATCCAAGCTTTGCCTACAGTAAAAAAAGTTTGTGCAGGAGGATAGTTTAAAATATTTTTATACAAATAATTTTATGCAAATAATTATTTTGTAATGCATGAGGTTCAGCCTGGTTTGAGGGCCAGATCTCAGGGCTAGTGGGTTACTGGTGATGTGAAAGCAGGAGCCAAGGTGCTAAAATAACTGAATCTCTACAAAGAAATTGCAGTAAAGACCTCATCAGTTCACTGCTAAAACTTGCATAGTCAACCTGACAAAATGAAACACGAAAGAGTAATGGGATGCAGGCCTGACAGATTGTCTATCCTAATGTTCTTGATTGTCCCATGTGGCAGTCTGCGCCCCTGAGCAGCCTCTTCTGCTTGCAGTCTTTTTCACTGAACTGCTTGCTCTGTGTCTGGGTTGTCCCCTTGTATCCTGCTTTATCTGTTGAACCAGGAGCTGGTGGTGTTTGCAGTGTTTCTGCGTGCACTGAAGCAGCAAAGCTTTCAGCAAGACTGTGCAGAAGATGCTAGGGGGATTTAATGGCTGGAAACGTGAGCTGCTGAGGCAAGGGAGTAGTGATGTCTGAGCATCAGGGCGGGGTCTAGGAGTAACTTAGTGTGTGAGTGCATTAATTGTGTGATTAAATTCAGTGGCAAATGTGATAGATGTATATAAGCACTTTTAAATAAGCATTGGCTGTGTCTTCTTGTTTGTTTTGTGAACAGAAGTTGCATGCTCAGTGAGTAGAATTATTTGTCTTTGATTTTTTCCAGTAAAGTTTCAATATTGTATCACATACACAAAAAGAACAAATGACCATATAACACCTGTTTTATTCCACTGCCTGAGAAAGTACTTATGCATTGACAAAACTGGCAGAACAACATCATGTGGGTAATCACTGCTAGTCAGCACAGCTTGAATTTCTAATAGTAAACCTTGAAAACCTGACATACTGAAGCAGCTTCTCATTCACCGTTTTTTTTCCCAGTGTCATTAACTTCAGGAAGTTCTGTTTTCTTCAGTTGAGGAATGTCTGAAATTTGTTAAAAAGAATTGTTTGTCCCAAAGGAATTGTAATGTCCTGATAAATTGCCTGATCTAGGCTGCTGTATGCTGTATTGATGAATTGATTTTTTTTTTTTTGCACTAATGGTGCAAAGTTTTGAATAATCTCTTAATCTACAGAGAGAACTTCCTGAGGCTGTACAGTTCCTAGCGCGCACACATTTATTTAGCTTCTGTAGGACTGGGGTCTTGGTGGGGCTCTGGGAAAAGAGTACATGATGGCTTGATGAACCTGTGCTGTGCTTAAAGAATTGTAATGAGAGATCGGGGTTTGGTTTTGTGGTTTGGTGTTTTGTTTTGTTTGGGGTTTTTTGTTTTGTTTTGGTTTTTTGTTTGTTTTTGTTTTGTTTTGTTTATTTTTGGGGTTTTGTTTTTGGTTTTGTTTTTTTTTTATATATGGAGGTTAAAGGTGAGGTATGGACTACAAATAAATGTTTGGTTTTATGTTAAGAAAAGAAGCACTCAGGTTTTTCTGCACAATGTGTTTTTGCCTCTGGTGCCAGTAGTATCACCTGTATTCTAAATATCTGCTCTCAGAAAAAAAGAGGCAGTTGCTGAACATGAGGAATCGGCCTGCCTTGCATCTTCAGTTAGGCATTCTGCCATTACAGATTTTCCCCTTGAATTTTCAGTGTTATTGCCATTCCATTAGGTAAAGTATAGGCTGACTTTCTACAGTTGTCACGAATGACAGTCATAAAATCCCAGTGAGCCACTTCTGTTTTGTCTCAGAGGCGGAGGGAAGTATTTTTTCTCCTCACTCTTTCCTATGAAATACAGACTTGAACATTTTTTATTACTGTCAGTATTATGAAGGACATTAGTGTACTTGCTACTGTCATGGACAGACTTGTAAGCTTTAGAGCAGCCAGATGACAGCGTGGCAGCAGGGCCTCAGTTGGCCATAGCTGGGAGTGTAGCCTGCTCTATAGTTAGGTTGTGTCTGTGTCGCAGTTATTGGCTGTGTCTTTTATATTTTGTGAACATATGGTATAATGTTTGTGGCTATGGCCCTTCTTGCTGCTACCACTACTTCTGTCTCTATCTAAATAACTTCTGAATCCTGTTAACTTCCTTCCACCCTACTATCTGCTGCCTCCCTTCCCTGTGGGAGTTACGGCTCATGCTTACATTCTTACAAAGTTTTGTTGACTGAATGTAGTCTTTTGCATGCTCTGTTTTGCTGGAGGTTTTCCATTTGTCTTTCCAGCCTTTTTGTAAAGCCAGGTGCCTGCCTTGCAAACGTGTTCTCTGGGATAGAGCAGTGGAGAGCTGGGGCAGAGGTCCTGAGACAGGTTTAGGCTTGCAGAACTCACTGTGTGGTCATAGTTTTCATATGGGGATAGGCATGCCAAGAACCTGGTTGCCAAATGCTTTGTGTATGGGAGGATGGGCGATGGCTCCTGGGAGTAAAATGAGGGGCAGGCAGCACATGCAGTTCTTGTGGAGGGGTTGATGGCTCACCGTAAGGCTGGAGCTTGCAGAAACTGAATAGGTTACTTTAGCCAAAAGCATGGGTAGCAAGAAGGTGGGTGGCTTCTGTGGCAGCCTGAAAAGGAAAGAGGGGGATGGATGGCAGCAGGACAGAGCTGTTCTTTTGTAGGTTTGGAGAAGGAAAATATTGCATTGACATGATACCATTCTGTTCCACAAGGGCTAATCAACGAGCTCTGCCTCTGTGTAGTCTTTAACGAGTCTTTGCTCACTGAGTCAAGGCAGCAGCCAACCTGGCATCAGCATGCATTCCTTCCATCTATGTGCTCTTCTCTGCCATCTCTGTCCTCTTGTCTTTTCTCCCAAATATTGTAGGGTTTCTGCTTCTCTGACACATTTTTTCCTAGCAAGCCAGTCAAGCTTAGACCTGTGAGGTTTAATGAGGTGTGTTGCAACAGATCTCACAGGCATGTGAAAAGGTCAAAAAGGGCGCTGGGGATAAGTGGATCCACATTATTGCCATGCTTGCCTGAAAAGGGTAGCAGATAACTGCCACAGGGAGCAAGTGAGTCTAAAAGGCTGACACAGGGAGTTTCTTACTTTATATTCATTGTGTGTTGACTGCCACAGTGCAAAAGGTAGTGTAATTGTATGTAATCACATTTCCTCAAATCCCAGTGGCTTTACTCATGAATGTTTAGTGTGGTCATGCCCCTAAGCAGTGAAGGCAAGCATGCTGTTTGAGACAAACATGCTACCGCCCGTGCTCCTGACATGGGGCTGAGCGTGCTGCTGGAAATAAGCAAGTTCCAGCTGTTCTAGCCTGAATGGAAAAGCTCTCTTGTGCCTTTGTAAAATTGTGCAGGGAACATAGACATTGGGAATGCTTTTTTCCCCTCTGCTACATGGGTACTACTTTGCCATCAGGTGACTGGACATGTACCCCACTTCGACACGGCATGTGATGGAAACAGGATTAAATCAGCCATGTTTACGTTCATGTGTAGGTATGGCCTTGAGACTCAGCCTCAGCTGTTCTGTGATTCTTCTTAGAATCAGTGAGATGCTGCTGAAAATGAGCTTTTACAGATCATTGTCATATTTTGTGAATGCTTGTTTCCTATATTCTGCTTGGAGACATGTAAAATGTTTTTATTTGCATTTAAAAATACAGCTGTTTTTATGGTTGACATACCTGTCAGAAGTACCAAGAATATACCCACATATATCTAAATCCAGAAAGCTTTTAGATCCTTGCTCTATAAATCAGAACTTTGCTGGCTTTTTTATTAAGCCAAGTTTTACCAGTAAGCCATAGCAGCAAATGTGTCTTGGTGGGGTGAATGCGTGGGGACTATTGTAGCTTTTGAGAGCCTTTTGTTTTGTTGCTTATGGGGTAGAAACACTAAGCAGGAAATTACCCTGGGCTGCAGCTGTAATAAACCTGGTTGACTGGCTTTAGTCATTATTTTTCATTAGTGACCTTGGTGATAGAACAGATGGTGTTTATGAAATTTGCAGCAGACAACAAGCTGGGAAGAATGCAAGTATATTGAAGAACAGGATGGGGTTCCAAAATTGTTCTAACAACCTGGAGAAAATATACTGAGTAAAATAGAACTTCTTACGCCTGCAGAAAATACTCTGTTTTTCAAATGCAAGGTAGTTGAATAGATGTTAGTTTTCAGAAGAAATCTGTGAGGTTTAATGTACCACAGTTGCTGTTGGGGGGCAGTGGGTATCTCGTGCTGGGAAGCTGATATTTTGAGCTGTAAAGCATGAAGCATTATTCTATCCCACACAGAACTTACAAGGCCTTATACTGGAGTGCTGTGTGTTGAGGTGGATCAGCTGGAAACAGATGACAACTATCAGCTGCTTTGAAAATATGACATGGTATATGGAAAAATATTTACCATGCTGGGGTTATTTATATTTGAGAAGGAAAAGCTGAGGGTTGTTCATGAAAGTCTTCCAGTGTGTGGAACATCTGCCGTGAGCAGGAAGTAAAAGTGTTTTCTATGTTACTGGGGTGTACAGCAAGATGTAGTGTGTTTGAATTGGAACGAGGGGGATTCATCTCAAGACACAGCTGAAGCAGTGTCTGAACAGCAAAGCAAAGCAGTGCGCACCTGGGAGTGTTGTGAAATCGCTATCAGTTTTTAAGAACAGATGAGACAAACATCTGACTGGAGCAATAGGGGTATTACAGGTATAATGTACCTCTCTTGGGGAAGGAAAATATGATCGCTTGACTTCTCTAGCTCTCGTTATAAATTGTCATTACGTCTGTGGGATTATTTGCCCAAACTTTCTGCTGACACTTGATTCCATATATTAAGTATCTGCTTTCATGGAAGAAAATACTGTCTCATAACGGACAACATGAATCATTTGTACTTGTCTGTAATGACAGAATTCCCTGTAGAAATGTGTACAGGGCTTTATATAAGCATAAGACGGATCCAAGAAAAAGACACAAACTTCAAACTTCTTGAGGTTTTTTTTTTTTTTTGTGAAAAATGAATGGTTCTTTTCAGCTGCTCACCTCTGTTTGGAGCACTTGCCTTCCCCTATTTGTCTAA
>VWZT01005608.1:9414-36569 GCA_013397055.1 Pachycephala philippinensis | reverse complement strand
CTTACAGAATTGTTGGGAAGACTCTTCTGCAGGCATATATATGTATTTGTGTGCATGATAGGGCCTTGATAAGAAATCAGTTATCAACCAGCCAAAATAAAGCTTGGTAACTCTGTAGGTGCGTATTAGTTGTTGATACACGTGTGTAAGGTTTTGGGCGAGTCCAGCTGCAGACTGGACTATGGAATCATGAAATTTCCTATTTGTGCTTTAACTTTTTGAAGGACATACTTAGATACCATCATGATCTTAAAATAACTATTCAGTAGATGGTTTTTATGTCTTCGAGGTTTTTTGCATTTTCATTCTTGGGATGAAAAAATACATACAGGAAAGCTAAATGGCATCAATTAGCACTGAAATATAGCTTAAATGAAGACTAGATAAACAAATGCTCATTAAGAGCCTGGGTTTGGGTTATCCCTGTGTAACAAGGGTCTTGACTTTAAAAAGAACAACTGTTTAAACCTTGTGTAATGTAGACCTCTTCAAAAAGTAGATCTATTTTTGCCTCTAATTTTTTTAATGCTTTTTTTTTCTTGAAAGACAGTGCAAATTGAGACCATAATTATTATTAACATATAATTTCTCAAGCTTTTTACAGTTTTAGTATTAGCTTAAAGTCTGTTGACACGAGACTTTTATTAGTTAAGCTATTTTTATTGCTTTCTAGTTTTTGTTTTAATTTTTTTTTATTCTTACAGTATGCAAAATATGGTAGGAGATTGTACAAATCTGAAGTAGCTGCTCTGGGAGTTTTCCATTAAAAAAAAAATTTGGCAAAGGGTGTGCTGTGCCATTGTATTGATTTTGTATGGAATGTTATTTTTGAGCTTTCACAGGCAGGTGCAAAAATGATGCTGCCTAGCTGAGGGAGGGAGATGAGACTGTTTGGTGGAATACGAGGAAGGCTACTTTAACAGAGTGATTTAAATGGCACCTCTTGCTGGTGTCATCTGTGGTAATAGTTCAGGTGACATTTAGACAAAGAATAGGCAACTTTTTCTCTCATTTTTTGAAAGGTACCTTCATTATTTTTATGCGTCTTCTGAGCTCTCAAAGTTGCAGGACCAGTCAATATGAGTCCTGCTTTAACCAAAATGCATGTTCCACACACAAGGAGGCTATCCTGGCTGTAGGGGAAGTTTAAGAACTACCTGTTGAAACTCACTGTGGAAGAATGGAGGTGAGTGAGGTTGCAGAGAGATTTTTTTGAATCTTGGCTGGTGGATGTTTATTGATTCCTTTTGTCTGCAATGTTTTAGGATCAGTGGTTTTAGTTAAGATGTTCAATTTGACAACCAGTTGCTGGGTTAACTTACCAGAGGTCTACACAGCAGTTCAGTTATTTCTAATGTTTAATTAACATTGCTAATAAACGCATTCTTTTGATCCATTCAGTTTTTTAGTACAGACGATACCATAGAGCTATCAGCAGAATATGCAACTAATTTATAAAAAGTTATTAAAATATATTTGAGTTTAATAGAGTGCTTTTTAGAAGTACAAATTTAAAACAAGTCCCTTGCAGAATAATAAGAGTTAGAACTCTAAATAGACTCCGGCATGTTTTGCAAGGCCACTTAGTCTTTTACTGTGTACTCCAGTGACCCAGTAATAAAATGTGTTACTTTAAGTTGCTTACTTGTGTCAGATTTATGGGTATACCTGTAAATGTCAATAGATCATGATGTTGAAACTTAACAGGACTTGGGGCTGGAAGGGGTTGTCTAGTACTTCTGTTGTGGTGTAGCAAACAGTCGTGCCCCTGCCCTGGGAGTTCATAGTGCTGTGTGCTGGCATGTATTGAACACAGATAACCCAGGGACATGCAGGTTCTACCAAAGTCTACCCACTGCCCTGCAGCGACAAGGAATTTATTTCTGCATGCCATGCTGAGCCCATTGTGCAGACTGAGCTTTTGGGTCGGCAAATGCAGACACCTTCTGTCATTCGCATCCACTTCCTCCCTTCCCCAGGGAAACCAACAGGACAGCCCACCTCCTCCTCCTCATGTAATCTGACCGAGATGAAATACTCCTTGCAATTGCAAATTGGGCAATAATTGTGAGTTTGAGCATAAGAATGAGACATACCAGACAGGGATCTAAGGAAAAGGATTACTTTCACCATCTGGTATTGCTTCCTTAGCTGTGACCTATCTCAAATACTTGTGGGGAAAGTAGAAAGTAGCCAAACAACCCTGAATAAACCGGCCAGTTACATCAATATGAAGAACTCTTTCTGGTGCTTTCTGGCAGATAGCTAAAGCATGAGGTTTGCTTTATACCACATTGTGTTGGTCAGTCTGTTAACTCAGGCAGAGGTAACAAATGGGAAGATGCGTATTTCAGACCTTTTTTTGTGTGTAGTTATAATACGCCCAGGCATGCTGTGTTGAAAGAATCCAAAAAGAGATTGTGTGTGTGTTTTTCACCCCATTTCTCTTGTGCTGTGTTTTGCATCTCACTGATGTCAAGAGGCAGTGTTGCACTCAACTGCTTCTACATCATTCGTGCTAGAACTTCTTGATAAACTATGGTGCTAGCAGTGAAGCAGCTGTGCTTGCTGGAAATCCACGAATGTCTGAATTGATGTGCTAAACAAATTAGATGACAGAAATTCAGATGAAATGATATTTTGTTTAAGGACTATGACAGAAAGGTGTCATTATGCTTTGAGAGTTGATTACTAACACTTGAATACCTTTGGAAAACATTAGCCAAGAGGGCATGCAAGAACCAAAGGATGCATTGACTTGTTCATTATCTTAGTGTAATTGTTGTTAAATGTTACAGAATAATGAAAGCCAGCGGCACCTGCACTGTTAATGGTATTATTCTGTTACCATTATTTAAGGGGAAAAAGCAAGAATATTGCAGAAGAGAGGGGCCTTGAAAGCATACAATATTAGTAACTGTGCTAGGGAAGTAACATCTTTCTGGTTGTGTTTCAAGGAAATAAATACTCCTCTGTGCTTTTCTGGTTTTGCTCGGTTTTAGCCAGGTGTCTGAGATTACCAAACCAGAGAGACCTCAGCAGAGAGGTAAATAATGTGAGCCATGTTTTCTTTATCTTACTTTTTAAATTTGCTTTTCAAGCTCTTGAACTAGGTAAGAGGAGACCAGGGTTTGCATTTGCGAAGGAATACAATGCTTACAGTCCTTCAGTTCTGTTAGGGACTTTTTGTTTGGAATTCTTTCCAGATGAGAAATTTTCTTTACAGAAGTTGTGTCAACATAGGCAACATCTGCCAGGATTTTCAGGTTAATATACATTTAGCTTTTGTAGTACAATAAGCTTTCTTTTTAACTTCTGCTTCTTTCCTCAACTCTGTGTTGGTGAGATGAAATCTAAGTAGTGCAAAATTAAGAGCAAGCAGATGTTTTGATCAAACTTGAAGTCAGCTTTCACTTGCAAGGCTTGTATAATTAAATTGCTGCAGTTTTTTGCCCCCAGATGCATGAAGCAGATCCCGTTTATTCCTACAAAAACAGTAAGACTGCAACAGTGAGAAAATTTTGATTTTGTACTCCGGATTCATCTCTCTTTTTCAGTAAATCACAATTTTCTAAACTTTGGTCTGGATCAGGCAAAATGTACAGACGAAGAATTTTCGAAGTCAAGCTACAGCTCAATCTCAGTTTAGAATAATTTACCATTAATGTAATGTGAAGTGCTTGCATGAGTCAGCTCAGGAAAGATTTATCATGGTCACAAAAGAGCCCTTAGATGCAATTGTTTATGTTTAAGCGCCTGTACCCGACTGCCAGTCCCACTCAGTTTCCTTTTAGACAAGACAAGCTGCTAGTCTTGTCTTCCTGCAGGTAAAATGCACTAAATGCCCAACTGTCGTGTTTCACAAACTAGTGTTTAGTGACAGACTACTCCTTTGCATGTGGAGGAAAAGACAAACAAAAAAAGCGCCTTTGTTGTGGACTTCTGTTCACCTCGGTATTAAAACTGGCCTTATGGAAGTAGTGTGTAAAAACTGTGTTGCAATTTTGATGGAAGCACACCTTCACCTCCAGAGCTAGTCCTTTTGCTATTTTGTTTACAGAAATACTTTTGGTGCCATCCTGATTCACTGGCTGTCCTCTCTGAGGTGTTAATGCTGTCTCCTACTATTTGTGCCTTCAATGAAAATTTAACAGTTTTGTAGAACAAGAAATAGTACTTTGGTGTTACATGTGCATGTGCTTACATAGCTAACAGAATGAAGCACGAAACTAAAGGTTAGTATGCACAAAGTTAAGCCCTTTGAACATCATTTAAGGCTTAACTAAAACTGTAGATGTCTGGTGTGCACACAGTCACAGTTTACCTGTCAGAATTTTCTGTCTCCATCAGAAACAGAACTTTTCATCAACTGAGGAAGTATTATGTACAAAAGATATTTGTAGCAAAGGATTTTTAAGAGAACAGATCTTGCTTTGAGAGGTGCTGAGCAGTGGGAATAGGGAGCTGCCTGTTCTTGGCAGCTAGGGGAGAGCCAGGAACCTGTGGCTGTACTATCCCACACTCTGTTGCTCTCATGTTGAATTTTTGTTCTTAAAAGGTTGTCTCCAAACTCAATAATGAAAAAACCTGTAGGCATGGGCAGCTTCACCAGATAGTTTCAGTGTCAGAGTTGTTTGTTGGACAGTTGATTCTTCTACTGTATTTTTCAAGTTTGAGAATATTTTCAAAAATCGATGTTTTGCTTGTGTTCTGAGTAAAATATGAAAAACCTGTCTGAAAGTGCTGTTCAAAGCTGGGCACCCAGCTGATCTTTGTGCCCTTGCAAATCTGTGCACTTGCCCATTGTGGTTAGTGAGCCTGAATTTAACTCCTTAGATTTCGTTCTTTCTCTTTCTTTTGCGAGGTAGGAGCATATAGAACTTCCTTACAGAGATTGCTTACAGGATGGTTGCTGGGACCTCACGTTAATATTCAGAATCTAGGTTTCTGTTAAGTTTTAAAAATTCAAATGCATAGTTCTGTGTATCCTTTAGGTTTGTTTTCAATGTCTTTAAATGAAGGCTTCAGGTAATATATAACAAAAATTTAAAATACCTTCCAGTAGAAATATGTAGGAGATGTAAGAGATGTAATTGAGAATTTAATTATTCTTTTTTGCTGTGTGGTTGAAAGAGCAATCAAGTTCACCAAATCCAGTTCAGCAGTTTCCATAACTAGAAGATTTCCTTCTGTGTCTGAAACCTAGCATCTGTGAACTCACTAATTTCTTCCGAAATTAAGCCAAGGACCCAAAAAGCAGCAGCTTCATCTGGTCCCGTGTTTTGAGTCGTTTGTAGAAATTGTCCATGCTCAGAGCAGGTCCAGAGCTCTGGCAAAAAATAAAATCATGTGGTTGACTTTATTATATTGTGTACAGGAAGAGTAGGTGGGTGAGATAAAATATTCTAGCTCTTAAAGTACTAAAAATAAGTACTTGCACTTTGCTTTTCCTAGTCTTTTACAGATCATTGAAAAATTGCTAGTTCTCATGGAACAATTCACAGTATTTATTTTTTAAAATTGTAATCTCAGAATGAGAGAGAGTGAATAAAAGAGGAATATAATGAAATTATACCCAAAATCCCACATAGCAGCACTGATCTAAAACTGTCTATATAAAGTGTTGTGTAGTAGTTTACTTTTAAGTGATGCTACCTTTAATGCTGAAATTAATACACTTTTCTGCAATTTCTAGGTTTGGCTCTCACCCTTAATATAAACTATAGATGATTTCCCTTTAAAATTCAGGTGCAGATGTGACAGAACCGAACGATGACTTCTCCTTTTGTATTAACCTTTGTGTAACAAGAATATATTTGTTCTCAACAGCCTTGGCAATTAATTTTCTCCATTAAAGGAGAGGAGCCTGTTTTTCATTCAGCAGTTTGCTGTTCTATTACTGCAGAAACTGTCTGTTTACCACGGAAAGGGATAATGTGACTTAAAGAAGATGGCTCAATCCCATTCGGCAGGATAGGAGGGGGTGGCGAATGTTGGACCTTTGCCGAGAGAAACTGTGTTAAGCACAGCGTCTGTTTTGCGCGGTGGGCTGGCGTAGCCAGGGGGACCACTCCATCCTCCGAGGTGCAACGTGTGTGTGTGTGTGTGTGTGTGTGCGTGTGTGCGTGTGTGTGTGCGTGTGCCGGCGCAGTGGCTGCTGCTGCTGCTGCTGCTGCGGAATTCCGGGCATGAATTACTCGATGTGCACATCCGAAGGTGCCGCTCGCTCCGCTAAAGCGGCGCGGCGTGCGCTGCCACTGACCTGAGCGAGAGAGGCAGCCAGCCTGCGGCTCTTCGTGACAGCTCGGGGTGGAAGGACCCCAACCTGCCGTCCTCCCCCCGCCCCCACCAGATCCTTAGTCCATTCCTTTATAGTGGTTCATTTGGCTCTCTGTCATCGCCAGAATGCTGCCCGTGAATGTGTGTCATGATTACAATAGAGTGTGGTAACACATAACAGCAATGAAAGCCCAGCGGGAGAGGCTACAAATTCCAGGGCTGACCTTGGAGTAAGTATTGTCTGTCTTTAATATTTTAATGGTTTCTGCATGATGCCGGCTTTTGTGCAGTCAGGAGCTTTTAACATACGTTTGTGCTGACAGCCTGGGAGCACTGCAGCTCCAGGTTGAAGGAACACGTTTTCAATGCATTGCAGTTGGTTTCAGCAAATGTGTGAGCCCGGAGCCAGGATATTGCAGTGTGTTTGGAAAAAAAGCTTTTCTGCATATTTAAAGTTACTGAATCTCAGTGCATGAAGCATCCTGTCAGCTTGTAGGGGAAGAATCTGTCAGTAGGCCATGGTGTCTGTCTTTCTCTTCAGCTCTCTGTTGCTGTTTGTTTATCCTGGTGCTGCCTTTTAGAAAGGCCTCTTTCTATGCTGAATAATAGAGAGCACTGCAAGAGATTGAAGCGTTATAAAAATGCTGTTTGTGAAAATTCATCAGGAACAAGGCGTATTTTACATACGTAACTGCACTAATGACCTGTATTGACATTCTGGAGGATTCCTGATAGTTTCTGCAGTAAGTATGTTTACCTAATTTAGCAGTATGTTTACTTGTACTCGCTTAAAACTGATTAACTAATTTGTGTGCTTTCAGCTATTTAGGGAGTAGCTAAATGAAAACGTGTAATTTTAATGTATAGTGATAGTAAGTATAGTCTTTTATTCATAAATGCCAGCATATGTTTACCCAAGATATGTTAGTCAAAGCCAAATATTTATTTCTATACATACATACATACATACCTGTAGTCTACACTGACATGTCAGGTATGTATGTATGCATGTTACAGCCACCATGAGAACTTGCTAATTTTATCTAGGTAAATAGATATGCTTACGTCAGATCCTTTAGTATTCCCTGGGACTGCCCCATTCTAGCTGGTTAAAAAAAAAACCCCAACAAAACCGTGAATGCTGCAGATGCATGTGGTAAAGTTATTTAGCTGTGAAAGGCATTATCTCTGCATTTGCCATGTGTTAAAGAGAGGGCTGTAGGTAAGTGTGCAGCATAGCAAATAATTTATTCTAATAATCATACGAAGATGACAGAGCACTTTATTCCAAGGAAAAAATGTAGATGTCATACTGGTTCCCCAGAACTACATTTGTGAAATGTCTCAGAAATTGTGCATTTCAATCAGACATCTTCTGGCAAGAGCAGTGTGTGTTAGTTGTGGGCAGGCTAAGCTCTAGATATTTTTCTGAAAAAAACAGCATTACTAATTTCTCATGAGTTTTGGAGGAGGGGTCTTATCAGAGATCTCATTAAAATGGTTTCCATGAATAATTGATAATTTTACTTTTTTTGAGATGTGGCAATTTAAATATTTTTAAATCAATCTTCACTGAATTATGTAATCATCATGTGAGAATAACATCACTAGCTGCAAAGGACGAAAAAGGATTCATGTTTTTTCAACGTATGTGTGTGTTTTTGTAATATGAGGTAATTGTTTACTTCTTCCTCCTTTTTAACAGTAACCTGACATAATTACACTTGCTTTGCTATATTTTCAAAATACTTAATACTTACAAAATTAATAGTTATATTTTAAATTCAATATTGATCATTGTTTTTGCTAAAATGTTGTCTGGATATATTTACTTTTTCCATATATTAGAATTTCTTTTGCCATCACACTTGCTACTTTTTGAACTTGATTTACTTGTAGAGAAAAGAAAATATCATATTTTGGTTGCTGGCACATAATGATTTCCATAGAGTCATTCTCTCATGATTTGCCAGAGTTGAGTCAATGCAGACTTAAGTCATGTCTCCCAAATTGCAACCATTTAAAGAAGAGCATATCTGGTGGGGGACGACATTCCAATTTATTCCTCGCACCCTGAGTCTCATGAATTTTCTTTCAGTAAAGTTTAAATGTTGGGACTAGAATTATGTTGTCTCCCTGAGAAACAAGTACAGTCTGTCTACTTTATATTCATTACTTGCAAAAAGCTCTTTGAAAGAATATTAAATCCAAAATAAAGCATTCCAAATTTAGTAAGTGTAAGAAGTAAGGCTGCCTGTCATGCACTGTGATAATTTGTTTTAACAGGTTTTTGTAAGTCTTAAAAAAGCAAAGCTGAAGAGCAAGTTCTGTAGAAGAACTAGATTTACACACGAGTATCATCGCTTGGTGGGAATTTTTAGATCCATAGTACCAGCATATCTGGTATTGGATGCCTTCAGAGTCTGTGCCATTACTGAGACTCTGATGTGTTGCAGTAGTGAAAATGAGGAGGAATATGAGTAGCTGCTAGCCAGTGCAGGACTTCCACTTGCTGTGTGTGAGCCATCCAGTAAAGGAAGGGCGATGTCCTTTGCCACAGGGTATCTCTAGGATTTGTTCACAGCAAAGTGAATTAGGGATCTCAGTCTGGGGTTTGAAGTTAATATATTCTTCTTACTCAATGCCAGAGCTGCTTTTTTCCTCTCCTTTTAACTATTCTGGCTTTAGTAGATCCTTGTCCCCAGTTGTTACTCAGTAGCAGTCCCCTTGCTCTCTCTTTGCTGCAGCCCGCTTCCTTTGGCCAGCTGGTGCCAGTTCTCTTCTCCCTCCTCCTGGACTGTCTTTGGATCAGTTCCAGCTTCCCCTTGCTGCTTCTGGTCCTGGTGGAGGCTGGTGGTGCTCTGCATCACCTGCCTCCACATCTTACCTTGCAGTGCTCCCAGGAACAGCAGTGCAAGCACTGACGGTGCAGCACGGGATCGTTTCCCAGCCCACAGTCAGCGACGGCCGAACTGTCACGTGGACAAAAGGGGGACAACTGGGGACAAGCTACCGGCTCTGCTGCAGCACACCAACCTGCAGTGGAGATGTAGAGATAGTGCAGATAAAGTGTAGAAGTACAAAAGCACTTTCTACAAGTCCGTACTGTACTGATCGTACAGAAACAGTGATCCTTCCAGTGCATGTTGTGGCAGGTCAACAGAGACTGCCCCAGTGGAACGGCAGAAATCTGCCTGTTCATCCACACCTTTTTCTGCAGGCCTTCATGTGCTGACTGGTATGAACCTGGTTTAAACCTTCAGTTTAGCCATTTTCAGAGTGATATATTGAGCCACTGGCTCTTCATGGATCTTGTCAACTCAAAGGTACTGTCGTGCTAGCACAGGTAGTCTGCAGCTGAAACCAAACTAGTTTGTACTCAGGTGCTGGTGCTCTTCTGTGCACCTAGTTCAGCGATTATGAAGGCACAGCCAGCAGCCAGAGGAATTTACCCATACACAGTAGCCTTGTCAGAAATTACCAGCAGGCCCATCCTTGTCTCAGTGTGCATGTCCCTGCCAAACTCTGTGCCCTGTCCAAGGCATCTCAGAAAGGAAAAAGTTGCAAAAATGTACAATGTCAAAATTGTATTCCTAATCTGTTCTAGAAGCAGTAGTACTCTCCTGCTGAAATGTTCAGAAAAAACCTGAATCAGGTATCCACCTTGAAAGATTTTGAAGGCAATGTATTAAAATTTGGCAAAGTGTTACGCAATTGAAAATACGAACTGGACCTAGCTGTGCTTAGCATATTGGCCATCTGCATCTCCACTGGGGACAGGACAGGAATGCTAGCATTGGCTGGCTGCAGGAGTCTGGTACAAAGCAGAACAAATCTTTATGAAGATGAGCTGAAAAAAGTTCCCCATAGACTTTTGCCTTCGCTCAGTCTGCATGGAGTGGTTTTTTTGACAGATAGCTAAGCAAATTGCAGTAAGAGGCATGCTACAAGCATGTTTTTTAAAATAAGCTTTCTTGCGAGTTCTATGAGGAAATGTGTGTATGATAGCATGAGTATATTTTAAAAGAGCATCTCTGAAATCTGTCAGTGGCCGGTTGTTTTATTGAGAAACCTTTTGAATGGAGATGCACTTGAGGCAACTTCTTGAAGGCACCTTTGAAGTCAAATGCTCAAGGAAGAGTTTAATGGATGAATTGTTTATATCCATATTTGATTACCTAGAAGAAGAACTTGGCATTTGTGAGGAAACATTTCATAATGAAATTGCTGCTAACTGGAGCACTTCTAATTTTTAGTAAGTATGCAAATTTTAGGCTCTCAAACTGGAAGTTTTTATTAAAATTTTCTTATTCCTGATGAAAGTTTATCATCAGTTTTAGTTTTCCTTTTGTTTTAATAAATATTACTTGCATATAAAAAACATAACCCACTCCCCACTAAGATTCTTTAAGAGAAAAAAAGCACCCCAGTTACATATTCTGTTTGGTTAGTTGTCTAAAACAGTTTACCATTTTTCACCACTCTTGTGACTTCATACACAAGTATTGTTCCTGGAGGAAGTCTAATGTAGTCAAGCATATACATCAACACCAGTTCTCATATTTATTTTTATTTAAATCAATTTCATCTTAAGTCAAAACCTGTGTGGCTACTGTCAATCACTTCATTCAGGAGGATGGTCATGTTTTGGTTCTAACCGAAACTTCTTACATAACTCCTACACTAAAACATGCGACTCTTGCTAAACCTTCTGTTCACTAGAGATGACATTATTTTAACTTTCAGTCTCACCCCAAGGAGCCTGAGCCCAACCCCAACAAGCCCCTGCAGTCCATGCAGTCCTCTGTTCGCTTTTCATTTTTGGAGGTAAGCAAGTAAACTTCCATTGTTGATGTTTTCTTCTGCATCCAAAACCTAATGGTCAAAAAATATTGCAAAAGGAAAATTGAAAAAAAAAATTAAGTAATTTTCTCTGCAATCCAAAATACGTTTTACTTGACCAGCTGCTGTTCTGAAGGTAGGTATTTTATGGAAAAAAACCCAGGATAATCTGTATTTTGAGACCTAGTACAGAGACTCGAGATACTGATGTTTAATTCTGTGTTGCTTTGACTGCTTAGGAGTGTATCTGAAATTTTATAGTTTGCTTCCTGTGATCGTACCTCAGATTGTATTCTGTTATGTGAGAAGTTTAAGGTGAGTTCAGAAGTGAAGGTGGTTTGTGAAACACATGGTTATTTTTTGCTTAACTGAGGGCTAATGGTGTGCTTAGTGAGTTGAGTGACTCAGAAGAGCACAGAGTCATATACGGTACCTTGGTAGGGCTGTTTTGTCTTCAGGACTAGGAAGATTTTAAGCTTTACTTCTATTTCAGTAATGTTCTAGATAAACCCTAACAGCCACATAAAACATCCTTTTCACCCTCTTCTTTCTTCTACTCCCAAGTTTGTTCATAAGCATAATTTTTTTTGGTACTTGTCAGTAAGGAAGCTATCTTCATGAGATCAGAAAATCATTAAGTGGTAAAAAAATATTTTGTAATCCTTCCTATTATGTAAAATCATAATAAATAATAATTGATGGATGTTTCTGATACAGAAGAACTTTTTTTCCTTCCTTATTTTCTTTTTAATGCAGAAAGTTAAATTGCTAGTCAGGGATCTCATAGGTGTGAGTCACTGAGATTCTGCTCCATAGGGAAAGTAGTTTATAAAATGAATTACTAATAAGTTATCAATGCTTCATGGATTAAAAAAAATGAAAACCAAACGACTTTTAATTTTGGTCAGAGGTCTCACTTGTTACTGTGAGAATAAGAACTACCACCTTGGTAAATGACATAATGAAGTATATTTGTGCTTTTTTGGTACCACCTCTTGAACGTAGGGTGGCAGAGGAGAGAGTTGCCTGGATGTGTTAATCTGCTTCAGTATATTTTAAAGTTAAAACCAAATTAATAGGTGAGAGCCCTTCTATCAAGGCTTCATGTGACACTGAAAAATGGAGCAATAACCTAAAGACTTGCTATGTGTTTCTGAAGAAATATTGTAGTTTTTTATATATTCTGTTTTGTTAGGGAAGAGATGGTATGAGAATTCCTTATTTGTGCAGTTTTCAGTATGATTTGAATACACATTTTTTCCTCAGTGAAAACACTTTTGTGATGTTTATTTAATAAATTATCAGCAAAATCAGTATATTCTGTGGAGTTTATTGTGTTGGTATAGAAAGCTTGGTAAAATTAGCATTTTCTAATTGGGTCTTTATTTTATACAGCCAGAACAAATCGGTTCCCTTTGTGGTGAAGGAAGTGCTCTTTTTCAAAATTTCAGTTTTGAGGAATCAAAAAGCTGTATACAAATTTTATATTTTGTATGACCTGCTGAGCAGCTTCTGCAGATGTGTGGATGTGCTGCTGTGCAAACTGTGCTATAGACACAGCCCTCGGTATTTTTAGAGCTCAGACCTTGTTTAGCCCTCTGGGGGGGCAGAGACTCCCAACCGTGCCAAGTTTGAGCTTTTCATCCTATGATGGAGGATGTTGGGAGCAGACTTTTCAGATGCTTTTTGGAGAAATAGAGTGGAAATTATTGATACTTCTTAATGTGAAGCCTCATCCCTTGATATGGCTGAAAAATGTCGAAGTTCATAGGGATTTTTCTTAGGTTCTTTTGTCCTGAAATTTATGTAAGGCTCTGCCAGAAATGGTTACTTTTTCCCTGGAATGGAAATGTTTAAAGTTTGATTAAATCTGAAATGGAATGCTGTATTTATGTATAGCTGTAGAGGACTGCTGGTGTATTGAACATCGAATGTTTTAGTTGTTAGTTACTGTTCAAGCTTGACCTAGCCTAGTGGAAAGAAGAAATGTGTTGGGTTTTAGGATATATAAATAATTAGCATTTCCCATTCCATTAGCTCAGAGTACTCCAGTATGTGGGAGGAGAGGAATTATTTCAGTGGCACCACTTTTGCTTATATTCAGAAATCTTAGCCTGGGAGCTTTACCAGAATGAATGGGTAGGGTTTTCCCATGGTATTTCTCTCTCCCTCTTAACATGCTGGCTCATCTCCCTCATGGCCTTTGACTTGCACAGCTGCTCTTTATTTAGGTGGTTGTTTTTGTTGAAGCTCTGCTTATAGCAGTTGTCACATACAGCAGTAGGCTAAAGGGAACCTTTTGCCAGCTAGATGATGAAGATCTTTTCAAAATAAACAGTAACATCCTGTGAATGGAAATACCTGCCTCGTGGTGCAGTGTGAAGCTATCCATACTTTACTTCTGAGAGAGGGTGGGGGATGAAGAGGTATTTCGAATCTCAGGAAGAAGGCATACATTTACTATTATATTTTTATCTTTGGTCTGAGTCACCTGGAAACTTCCAGCTGCTGTTGGGGGGAAAAGTGTGTGCAATTTTAGTACTAATAATTATAAGCAGCAGATTTGCAGGGAAAGAGAGAAGGTGAAGATAATGTAAATAACAGAGCACAGATACTGATATATTTAAGATCCTTATGCTTCTAATATAATTTTATTGTTTTTCTTTGCTGTGGATAATTTGGAGTCCTTTGTCACAGAATGGGGAGAGGAGTGGGGAAAGTATTTGAAAAAGACTAGGAGGAAACACTAAGTGCTAGAAGCTATAGTACCTTTNNNNAAGAAAATGGAAATAGCAAATTAAAAATATATAGAAGAGCATGCATTTGAACTTGGAGAGTAGAGAATGGTGGTTGTCAAGAAGAAGATCTTTTTACTCAGCCTTTTGCTTTACTGATGTCACTGATACTAGGCTGGGGGGAAAAAAAATCTCTTAAGCCAGCTGATAGAAAGCTCTTAGTTTCTACAAAAAAAGAAAAGATTGTAGTTAATTTTCCAGAAGGTCTTTACTCAGGAGCTTGAGAATTGCACAAGTGTCAGGCACTGTGCAGACACAAATGTTACTACCTGGCTAAGACTAGTGAAGGGGTTGACAGGATTAATTCTGAAGCTTTGAAGAAGAAAACGGCAAGTAAAAAAAGCCCATGTACTTTTTTTTTCTTGTTTAACGGTTAAATTTTTTTGTAGACTATTTCATGAGGAAAATCCAGTTCACCTCACAGTATCTACAGCTGAGTTGGCAGGAAGGCAAATGAGGATTATTATCTATACCTTTCAGTAATGTAATCTGCTCTTTTGGGAAGCTTGTGAGGTTGCCACTGTAAACACTGCATTTTACATGGGGTCATGTTGTCAAATGATTGCGTATGTGTTACTAAGAGCAGCAATTAGAAGTATAACTGGCATGGATTAAACCTCATCCTATGTCACTGAATTGAAAGAAATGCAAATGTCAGTGCCACAGATAGCTTAGCCACTTGTTGATATTTAGCATAAAGTTTTCATATCTGGAAATTGCCAAAAAATGTTGACACTTGCATTTTCTTTAAATGTAACCTGAATCTATAATATGAATGAGTAACCATTACAAACAAAGGGAGAATGAGTATGAGACTTTTAAATATAATTTTATACAAATAAAAAATTCAAATATTTAATTTTATATGAAACTTTATTTAAGCTGTCTAAGGTCANCCCAGAATCAGATAAAGACAGAAAGCTTAAAATAGCTACTTTCTAACAACTGTATTTGTCTGTATTATGAAACCATCAGTGAAATGCATAGCTTCTGTAGAAAAATGAACAGTGAAGTTTCTAGAGATTTTTTTATTCTTCTGAAAGTGAGCATGTTTAAAGAGACTTTAAATGTCTTCTAGCTCTGTATGATGCTGTGTGGGCATGTGGGGCATATACATCCAGGTTAAAGATGTAATGGACAGTAGGAATTTAGTTTGCCGTTTGATTTTCCATTAGTGAAGGCAATAGTTTGTTTTTAAACTTAACAATATCTGTGTTTCGTGAGGACAGTGGGGTGGACAGCAGTGTTGGTGTGTTCTGCTGCCTCTGTGGGCTGCCCGGGCTGGGGCACTTGGGGCTGCTGGGGCAGAACTGCCTCAGGGACTTGCATACCAATGGCTTGCAGACTGGTGACCAAAGGCCCTGCCAGTCCTGTCCTTGACCCTGTTGCCACGACCATGTTCCTGCCCTCTTGTCTGTTTGCTCCTGTGATTGTGGCTGCACCAAGCTGAATCTCCACCGTGAGTGAGAGCAGGCCTGTCTTAGGCGCGAGGAGGGAGTGGGGGAGCATTTTTCAGCATGGGGGGACACAGTGGCAGTGTGTACTTGGACTGGCACTCTGCTGCCCTTGGCAGCACTTCTGCCCGCTCAGACCTGAGCAACAGCCAAGGTGACAGCTGTTATGCACACTGGTTAATGATTAAATCTGGTGCAAGTATACAGTCTAGGTAGACAGGGAATACTGCAGAAAAAGAAGTACTAGTATTCACTCCCTGATGAGGAAGGTCTGGTGCAGGACATCATGACATGGTTCTCTCAAGGTAGAGCAAAATTGTCATAGAGGAGTTAGCTATTAAATTTGGACTCTTGTGACCTCAGAGTAGTTTTACTTCTATGTAATTTTACTATGGAATTGCTACTTCTTGGGTTCATAAGGTTTTATAAAAGACACATGAGGAGTACACATCAGAGGATGCCTCCTTTCCCTCCCTTACTCAGTGACATAGCTGCCATACCCAGGTGCTCTCAAGCAGACATTTTTCTTTAAAAATTATTTCCACCTTTGCTTTCTGATACCAGTACAAAGTACACTGACCTTAAGGTTATGCTGAAAGATGAAGCTGTTGATTTGTTATCCTGAAAGGGGAAGGTCTTGGGAAGGGCTGATGTGGATCAAGAATCACTTGGCTCCATTTCTTTCTCAAATTTTTCTTTAAAATGAGGAAAACCTGCTGTTTCATCTCTCAAGGTAATCTGATTAGTATTCATGAACATCAGCCATGAAGCACGAGTTCCTCAAGGTGAAATAAATTAATCTTTGGCTTTGCCCTCCAAAAGTAGTTTGTCTCCTCTGAAGTTATTTTTATGTCCTCACTGTTCTCTTATCTCTTTTTGGGACTACTTATTTAACCTTACAAAACACTTTCCTCAGCTATTTCCCATACTTTCCCATATTAAGACTGTGACAGGTCAAAGGGAGAGCTGTTTCTGTTGGAACTTGAAAATGGAAAATGAGAAACAATTTCATTGCCTGTATAAGTTTTTTTGTGATGTAGAAGTGAGTTTTGAAGATTGGTTAAGTAAAAACAGCCCCTTACTCAGCAGGTGTGATCTCTTGTGCGCTCAAGTGTGCTGTTCTAGCTTCAGCTTTTGAAATACTCTAAATAAAGTTTTCTGTTTTCTGAGCTCTCTAGAGTCACAGCAGAGGAGAAGATTTTTGCTTGTGAGTCATCAGTATTTTGTTGAGTGCTAGTCTGGTACATGTGGATAAGCGTGTTAGTGCCTTAATGGCGTTGCACCAGTGTAAGTGAGGGTCCAGCTGGGAACTGCAGGAGTTGCACAGCTGTCATCGGTGAGCATGGGGTCCCCTGGAGCATCTTCACTACTGGTTTCCGTCCAAGAGGCATATAGGGATGTGAATTCCTGATCCCGTGTGGGTTTTTTTGGGCTGGTGCTAAGGAAGGTGTGGTTTTACTCGCCCCACACTGATGAAAAATCAGAGAGGCTAAGGCTGTACTGTTATGATGATGTTTTGGAAAGCTTCTGGAGTATCAAACTTGATTTTCTCATACCATAATGATAAGGCTTTAAGTACATTTTTAAAAGCTCCCTGGACAAACTGAATTCTTCTATATGACTTTGTCTTAGTCTGCATAACTTTTCAATTTAATTTGTGGCTTGTACCACTTGATATTGTTCTGCAGAAAGATTTAGGTATGTATTTCTTAGATCAAGTAAAGCAAGAACAGGAACTTCCCTCTAACTTACAGGGACAGATAACAGAATTCTAGAAAGCTTGCCAGAAATAGAGATCTTTGCTTTAGTCCTGTGTTGGTTTTTTGCATGTTTTTGGGTTTTTTTGGTGTTTTTTTTTTAGTTCATGTTTAAGGTGCATCTTAAGAAATAAGGAAGTTCTTGTGACAGTTATTTTTTCTGGTAGACTGAAAGCTACAGACACAGAGCTCGTCTGAATCATTTTAAATGCCAGTTTGTTGATCTCCTCTCCCTCAACTCTCATAAAAATCCTCCCAAAGCACTTGTGTGCTAGTTTTATTAAATCTTTTGGCCTTTTGGGTTGTATTTTGTGTTTACTGTTGAATGTTAAATTTTAAATTTAGTATGTTAGGCCTTCTAAGCATTTTGAGGAGGTAACATGAATTTGAATTTGAAAATTACAGTTACTGTGGAGTGGTGCTGTAACAGGGGAATGCTGAATCTGAAGACAGTTTTTATTTTTTATTCAAAATACTGTTTGAAAAAGTGTCTTTCTTACAGTTTTGAAGGCTATGCAGCAATAGGAATGACCTGAATGGAGATTTCTTGAACTTTACTACTTTCTAAAACACAGAATTAAAATATTCCAAGGTATTTCCCACTGAGATATTCCTGCATAATAATGCTTACTTTTACCATAATTTGATGTGCTGCTCAGATTACTTAGTGAAGTGTTCATTGGCTAATCTATGAATGTTTTTGCCATACACATCTTAAAGACAAATGACCTGGTATAGCCCCATTTTGAAATCAAACCCTGACATTACTCTGTAGATCTTTTTTCCCACGTTTTTTAATTAAAAAAAACCTCACAGTTTAAGTTGTTAATACTTAAAAAAAAATATACCATACCTAAATCAGTAATTGTAGGAACAGAGGGAGGATGACAGGGAGTTCTATTTGGGGCCACCCAGAGACTAGATGAGTTGAGTACTGCACACTGTGGTGTTAGTACTGCAATTCAAGGAGGTGGTTAAAATTTGAACCATTGATCCACATTTTATATATGAAAATAACTCTTAAGATGGGTCTTGAAATGTACTGGAAAATGGACAGTCTGATCTCCTCCTATGCTGTCATACTACAGGGTTGCATGTACATGCGAGGGACCTGCTGGCAGCCATCGTAAGTCACTGTGTGACAGTTCTGTTGACCTTGTCGCTTTGCCTGTCAGGTGACATATCTATTAGTAATGACTGAAATCTGCTGAGCCTCACCTGGCCTCAGCCTGCGTGTCCAATTCAGACTTTTGCAGTATGGCTTCATAATTGGCTTAATCTGGTTTGATAAGAATGCGTTTAGTACATCTTTAATTCAAGGTCCAATTACTGTCCCAAAATGTGACTGTCTGTAATGTGTTGCCAATCAGTTCTTGCAGATACGGAGAAACTGCTAGGTTAACCTGCCAGTTGTCCTACATTTTTCTTTGAAAGTTTGGTCTGATAGGGATGCCAGTGGTTCCCTTCCAGGAGAAGAATTTCCTATGGTAATTCCACTGCTGTTATCCCAAAATCACAAATTCTGCAGTCTTTTTGCAGCACAGTGACAAATTTCAGCTGGTCCTTGTGTGAGTTGCCAGAGAAAAAATCCTGCAGCTATATTCTTGAGATGGAAATTCTTAACCTTGCTCAGTGCCAATGCTGCAGCATTATGTTGCATCTGCATCATTTTATCACACCTTGATAAAAATAGATGCAGAACAGAAACCAGCGCTGTGTGCATCAGCCTTCCCTACAACACACTACTCCAGCAGAGGAAATGCTTTGAGACTCAAAGATTTTAAGTGAGGAATGCAGAAGAAGGAGGTGTATATTGAAAACACACTGCTGTCCCTGCAGTGGCCTTTTGTGAGGGCTTCATTATTTCTCTTGTACACAACACAACTTGTTTCCACTGCTGTGCTGGCTGAATTGCTTTGCACGGAAAGTTGGTGATCCCATAGGGTGTCTTGCTTTGGTAATAGCTTATTCTTCAGTACTATAGAAGCGACAGCTTCACAGCTGCAGAGTTCTGGAAACCTTTTAAAAATGAATGTTGTGGAAACAAAGTGGTAAATAGGAACGCAAAAGCATGAGACCGAGCCCCCCAGAAGTAGAAATCTTCTCAGTCCTTTTGTTTTTCAGAGATCTTGTTTCTACTCTTGCTTGCCACTAACCATTTCAGAAAGTACGTACATGCATAGGTTCCTAGAGGCAATGCCTTGCAGCTCTAGAAAACTGAAGAACATCACTAAACTGCTGTGTTTGAGACTTTATAGCTCTTTCCCTGATGCCAGTTGTGGCTAGTTTCTTGTCTCGATCCATGAGATGAGTCAGTGGTTAGCACAGGGAAGGCCAGTGCTCCCAATCTGAAGAGCTATTCAGCAAATAGTCTCATGGCTTGTAACAGGAGAGCAATTTCCCTCGATGTTGTGGGGGAAGGACACCTCATGGCGATCATGTGATTTGGGGACACAGACTGATCAGCTACCCTGGTGTCTCCATCCTCTGGTATGAGATGAGATGCAGCTGGGCTCTTGTAAGTGCGCAGAGTGAATGAAGTGAGTGTAGTCCTGGCCATCTCCAAGGAAGCGTTTCCGCCTACTGTTGGGACACCACTTTTCTTAGGAAGTATTGGAAGTTCCTCCTGGGCACAGTGACGGGAAGCAGAAAGCATTGAGGAACCTGATGTTGGAGTGATCGCAACTTGAAGGTGTCCTTGTCTCCATCTCCTGGTAACCCAGCTTTCACACACTAGTGTGTTTGTCAGTTTGTGGTAACCATTCCCTGTAGGGTGTAACAACAATGTCAGTATTCATGTGATTCTGTACATCTTGGGTGTATCAACATACACATCTGGCTTTGATAAGCATGGTGACTTGCTGAGCTTGTCCTAGAGCAATCTGATGCTCAAATCCATAGGGTACTCTGTGGCAAACTGCCTGTTAACTTTTTACAGACTGTGAGAGGGAATGACCCAGGCCTGCAGAATTCTTTCCTAGCAATAAGAAAGCTGCTGTCATAGAGCAGAATCACAGCACACCTGTTCATGCCAGGATTGATGGAGGCTGCATTTTCTGCTCTTCAGAAAGAGACCAGCAATACTCTGGTTGGGCTGGAAAAGAGAAGGTGGTTTGCAGTTAGCAGCTTAAGCACGGTAACACTTCAGCAGAGCAAAACCTATGGGAGCTTAGAGCTTCAGGGTTCCCTAGCAAAACATTAGTGTGTGTGACAGCCAAAATGTGTACCTTGAAGGAGGAGAGAGGGTTTGCTCCAAGAGGGGTTCTCAGATAGGAGATGGCATGATACTGCTTGGCTAGGAAGGCAGTTTTTCAAATTGATAGAAAAGTACGTGGTGACAAAAACAGGCTTAAACTTTCACACAACAAAAAAGACATGTCTGTGCAACCGCGAAGTGCTGCCACAACACTGGAAGGAGTTCTTGTCATGTTTTAGACGTTATAGACTGGGTGCTGTAGTTCGTTGGCATGTATGTAGGAACACATGCTGTTGAGTTTGGGAAGGCTGTTAATGTTGTGTAACTTTCCCAGCTGATAAAACCTAGAAATACTTCTAAAAGTTGGTGTAGTACCTGAGAGAAGGGGATCGTGGCGAGTGCTGGTGTACATATTTATCAACTGAAGCCAGTCCTTCATTATAAGCAGCCTGGTATGTTCTTCCTTTCACCTTCACCTTCATACTGCTGTTTCTTTGCCAAGAGAACATTTAGGCTCTCCACACGGAGTCTGCCACTGGACTGATGAAATCTGCTCCTCTTGTATGTAGAAGTGTGCAAGTGCGGATGCTGAGAAACAGCAGCATAGAGAATAGGCTGAGATGACCCGTTGTCAACATTAAGCATGGTTATTACTAAATTTTGCGGAATTGAATTGTTACATAATTTTTAAAAGAACCAAGCCCTCTACCAGAATAAAGCAAAATACTGAGATAAATGAGTATGGTGATTTAAAAGAAACAAACCATATACATTTACATAGTTCAGGCTTATTAAAATTAATGTTAAGCCATGTCCAGATGTAACTGGAGATGGTCAAAGGAGAGGCTGATTGAATGGTGAAGGGGTTTTGAGATAGGTTTGGGGTTTTTTTATTGGTGGTATAAGAAGAGTGTATATTTGCAGTGGTAAATGCTTATAAGTCTCTTTTGTATCAGGATATTGATATTTACATAAACTTATATACTCTGCAGTTACATGAATGGAATAATAAGGTTGTCTGGTGTCAAAGAAATTAGGACACTTAGTGGTTTGAACGGTTATTTGAAAGCTGAACAGTTAATCATCAGTGCTACTATGATAGAGTTTTTCAGGAATGCTGGAGGCCTAATACAGCTAATGTGGGTTGTGCTGATCCTCTGCTTCTTCTTTTACATAGTTTTGACAGTCTTGGCGACAATTCAGGTGCTGACTGTAGCTTCCTTGTTAGAGCTGGCGTGCACTCTCAGTCCTACAAAACTAAACCAAAATGTGTTTGCCTGTCTTAGGAAGTGGAGGGTGAAATTCAGTGACTTACCACGATATCCTCCCTGACTCCTGTCATTCTCCCTTATGTGCATATCAGAGAGGTTTAAGACTGTTTCTTGACTCATCTGAATCTCTTTCAACTTATGCCTGTATGGTCTTTGCTTATAGGGAGGTAGAAATCATTCAGTACCTCTGAATCTGTAGAGTGGTCAGCCCAAAGAAGATCTCCCTATTACTGTCTACTTCTTTCTTCCCCCTTTTCTTCTTTAGTATCTGAACATTTGATGCAGGTGTTTCTGTAATTATCTTCACAGCGTTCCCAAGAAGTAGAAATATCTTTGCTTTACAGATGGAGAACTGAAGCACAAACAGATTAAATAACTAGATGACACCAGGTCTTAGACCCTGAGGCACCTTAGCCATGAGGTAATTTTTAGTATTTTGTCCTTAATTTTGAGAATTTTCTGTCATATTTTGATAAGCATAGCTAATTAAAATAATCTTTACTAGTCTTGCAATTCTAAATGCTTGCTTTTAATTCTGTTTCTGTGAAGTTACCGTCTTTCTGTGTAGTTAATTCTACTCCTTCCAGTGGTCTGTTTGGCAGCCATAGCATCTGCATGTCTGGTAGTTAACTGTTTAGTAAACTCCACAGACATAAGAGTATGTGCTGAGTGTAATAATGGTTGTTCAGAAATTCGGATTTAAACTGGAGGTGTGTGCTGAAGCACACCTATGATTATTTATTATTTAGCCTTTTGAGGAGGAGAGCATTAAGGGTGACCTGTAAAGTGTTTTAAGGATGTTAATAACTTGCAGTGCTGTGTGCACAGATCATTGTTTGAAATACCAAGGGTAACGTTAATGGGCAGTCCACATAATGTTCTTCTAAAGGTAATGTTTTCCCTTTAAACTTCCTGTGTACCTGGGTTCCAATTTGCCAGCTTGTACTGCGTGGGGTGCTCCATCTCACACCGTTCTGCTGACAACAGATCCATCACATGGATTAACTGAAGCATAAAGCCAGATGAGTGCAGGGAAAGCTCAGGAAATGCAACTACTTGGGTGTATATATATTGCAAAGCTCTGAATTCTTGGCACCTGATTTTTATTTACTGTCATTTAAATCAGGACTTTAAAGAAAATTGTGTGTTTAAAATACGTGAAGTAAACAGAGTACTTGCCAGTTCTGGGGAGGAGCCTTGCAGTAATGGCCTTGCTCTGACGGAGACCTATTAATGGGTCTGTAACTACAGACTCGTGCTGATTGGGTGATTAATTTAGGAAATTCAGTGTGTAAATAATTACAGCTGATGAAGTTTTCTGTCTCACTGAAGACATCATTTATACTGAATAAGTGCTTTTCAATTCAGTATCACAGGAGTTGATCTGTTTAGACTTTGATTGACAGACTTGAGAGCTTCACTGTGCTGACCTCCACTAAACCTCCCCTGGACCCCAAAAGGTGTTTTAAGAATGAGGAAGGTTACAACTCATGATGAAGTCTTTCCCAAACCTATCAGGATTAAAAGCTATCAAATAGAAGTTGAGCTTCATTTTTTTCCCTAGTTTATTTGACTAAAAACAGAGAATCCCTGAAGTCTGTTACTCAAATCTGTGAGTATGGCACTGGGATGTCCCGGGGCAGAGTTGAAGATGAGGAAGTGGCTCTGTATAAGGGGTAACATTCCTCTCAGAGGAGGCTGTTGTTTGGAATTCTTCAAACCAGAATGCTGTGGTGGCAGGAGAAAATGCTCCACTTAACTGCCTTTTGAAGATTGTGGGTTTTGGACTCTGTTTTCTGTAATTTGGAAGTTATTAAAATGAAACAGACCCAGATGAACTTACAAATGCTGCACAGTCTTTTTTTTCACGTATATATTCCAAACTCTATTTTATATAGTCTGTTTCCTGTAATGAAGAAAAGTCAGATATGAATATTTTCATCTTAAAAAGGTAGGGAAAGATTGTGTGCTGTAAGTCTGTTTTATAGACTACCAGATCTATGTTATTACAAAACGTTGAAAACATAATTTTAACTTCACAGTGTAAAAACCAAAAAAAGCTTCTCTTAAAAAAAATTGAATTTCTATGATTGAATTAATAAATATTTTTTTCTCAAAAAATACAGCTTAGTTGACTGCAGCTGTGATGTGGAATGGATGGCAATATCCAAGTATGTAACTGTTTTAGAAGAATGATAGTATCCACAGTTTCTTAAGAAATTTTGTAGGAATTGCACCTCGACCCTTAACAATGCCATTTGTCACATAGGTTATGGCTGTTGTTTTAAAAAGATGCTTGATAGAATATGGCTGCATGTGTGACATCAGGAGAACGTCTGAGTGTGTACAGTGGTCTAAACCAGTACAATGAAATGAGTCTTAAGTGGTGATTGTTTCACATGAATGCCCTGAACCGGAAAACTTCATTATGGCTTTTTAGATATCTGTTGGATAACACGGGTACCCTCACATTTATATCAGTGGTACTGCAGCCACAAAAATGGTTAATTAATGATTTGAAAAAATGATGTGATCCTTTTAGGATGCTGTTAAGTGCTGGCAAAAAGGTACTTGAAGAACAAACAAAGCAGGATAGAATAATATTAATACTTATTAATACAGTATTCCTCTCCCCACCCCCTGGCATTTGTGGTGATGAAGTCAAGGTCCAAGCATCATGGTATCTGGAAAAGTATGACATTTTTATTAGATGTTTTCTGACCCTGTCTGGGTCATCTTGCTTACCACATAAAGCAGCACTTCTGAAATGTAGTAATGCTGCTCTACTTGCCAAGATAAATGAAAATCCAGTGATAAAAACGGGAAATAGTTCTTTTATACTTTCTCATTAGTTGGTTTGCTAAATTTGCTCAGAAGGAGAAGCTAATCTCTAGGCCAGAGTAAATAGGCAGCATAGTTGTTAGCATGGTTGGCTCATTTCACTACAGACAGCAAAATGCTGGATTAAAAATAGTGTTGCCTGATGTGAATTCTGATGCCTGATGCAGATGGATAGACAATATATTTAACTTCCAAATATATTGTGCATAATTTTAGAACCTTTTGGAAATGGGGGGAGATGCTGGGGCCATTGCTTTTCCTAAATGTGTTTATATTAGATGAGCTATAATAAACTAGAGCAGTGGGAGAATTTTTTGTATTTTGCATGTTACTTCAAAACTTGTTAGAGTAATAGTGTTTATGTGTATTTATAAACATTGCTAAGAAAATTTAGAAATTTGGCAGACATACATTGTACACCCACAAAATATTCTTTCGTACTGTGATTTCTTCAACTTGTTTTTACACTGAACATCCCACAGTGAAAATCCTGTGCGGTCACTAGAAGGTAATAAACATCAATGTCTACCACTAGGGGGAGCAAGATTTCAATTATTTCAATTAAGTGTAGTAATAATAATTAATTAGTACATCTTAAACACTGAATATACCGGTGAGATCTTTTAGTTTGACAACCTTTGTGAAATAGACTGTAGACTGCCTAGTGCTTTGGGTTTTTTTATCCATCCTCTAGTGCTTGTTTGAAGTGTGATTATTTTTTTTTGTTAGAAAGGCATATAACATACAGAATTTACAGTGATGGAAAATCCCTGTGTTACAGTGGATAAGAGAAAAGAATTTAAAACTGCTTTTTTTCCTAACTCCTCCAGATTGAACTCCTAACTCCACGTGTGAGGGGAGGACATGATGGAGTTTGCTATTCTTACACTGTTTCCTCATGAAAATATCTTCCTGCTGGGGAAACGCATCCTGAGTGTCCAAGGTTCTCCGATAGACTCGACCAAGTGAAATAAATGAATTTTTTCAAGCTGCACACTGTAGTTCAGATTATAATTTTTTTTCGTTGGACGACTCATGACTTTTTTGCAGCCTTTGGGAAGTGCTACAAGTAGCTGCATTTTAGCCCCTCAGTGCTCAGTTGTATCATCTCCTTGCTCCCGTGGGAGATTTTCCTGCTTGTAGAACTGAGGGACATGTATTCTTTTATCTAGACATCACATAAAAAGCTCTTACTTAGCTATTTATCTATGATAGTACCTAAATTGTTTGCCTGATATCTGCCTTCCAGATTCTGCAATATGTATGAATATTATGACTGGGGGGCGTTTTTGCCCTTTGGTATGACTTCATTGCTAGCAGGGCTATAATGCATGTTGTTGAAATAAGGCTGCTTTATCCAATGATAAATTATCTTGTTCTTGTGGTTACTTACCTCTTATGTCTTGTTTGCTAGAAAGGGTATCATATTTTTTTCCAGCTCATTGATAGCAGTATTTACTTGTGTTAAATGAAAAACATAACCCTGTATGATCTACTAGAAATGTTTAATGTAGAGTTACTTTTTCAAATCTATGGGTGAGTTTTAATGTTTCCCTTATGCATAATTTTTTCTACTGTGATAGTGGGCCTATTACAACATTGTTAGGAGGTAGGTGGAATATTTTACAGATGTCTTGATGTATTGTCAGCTGAGATGGTTATTGACCAGACTCTAAATTTCACTTGAAACACTTTTCGGGCAGACTGTTTCATGTCACACTAAGTAAATTACTGTACCTCAACCCAGTACTGGCAGCAGCTAATATCCTGTTTGTCCTTTTAAAGGAGTGTTATGGCATGGCAGCTTAGTTCAACCTTCCAGCAAACTTCCAGCTATTCCAAGACACTTTGAAAATAGCAACAATTGAATGAGCAGCTTCACCGGTTCCTTTGTTACTCATTGGATAATAATTATCTGACTAAAAAGACTCAACTAAACCAAAACAAACTCCTCTCAAGGGATGTGTTAGCTCAGTTCTAATCTATCGTTCTTCTAAGATGTTGATGAAATGAGAAGCATTTCTTTGTTGCTAAAAGATGTGATTTTGTAATCTTCCTAGCCCATGAAAACAGAGAAGGTGCCTTAAGGCAACCTTTTTTCTTTCCTGGTTCACAAATTTACTCATCTTTTTTAGTATGAGGCCTATGCTTTTAGGATTTTTCTAGTCTTAGTATCTCAAAGGAATTCTTTATTGTCTGTATTGTTGCTGGTGAACTGCATTTAATGTATATCTTCCTACAGAACTGATGAGACTTGAGCGTTCTGTAATGCCTTTGGGCAGTGACTTCTCAAGATTTTCATATGCTTTGAAAAATTCTAGTGTTTATTAGTGTAATTATCAGCATGAAGATGGTAGATTAGATAACTTTTGCATTGGAATATTATGTGCAAAATATTGATTTAGTATTAGTATGGCATAGTGGTTTTAACTTCCAACTTCTTTAGTAGTATTTCATGGTTCTACTTAAAATCAGTAATTAGTGTTATACAATTAAAAAGGGGAAGAATTTTTATTGATGTTAAGTACTGAAGTAAAAGTTGACATTTTAATTTTTTTTTTTTCTCATATATTGAATGAGACATTTCTAAGGATGCCTTTTTCAATTTTGCTTTTGGAAATGTAATCTTCAAAGCAAGGGTAGATTAGGCACCTCTTCTGACTTGAGTGATGTGATGTTTTTTATCTTCAAGTGAATATAAAAGGGAAAACTTAATGATT
>VWZT01005602.1:13472-23773 GCA_013397055.1 Pachycephala philippinensis | reverse complement strand
ATTTAAGCTCATAGCCCCCGAAGAGTGGGACCAGGCAGCCAGAAACAATCTCGGCGCCTCACCCAGCGATTTAAAAAACGATATGTTTAACTCCATGTATATGTAGATATCTTTTTTATATACTTACATATACGTTTTTATATACATATGTATACATTATATATGTGTATATTTAAGCTCATAGCCCCCAAAAAGTGAGTCAAAACCAGTCTCGGTGCCTCACCTGACCCCGCTCCTCCCAGGTGGTTTTTCATCAAAAATTCTCCTGTTTTCATTTAGAAGTCGCCTATTTTCATTAAAAATTCGCCTGTGTCTCTCAGCGCTCTTTCCACTGACAGGGATTTTTCCTAATTAGGTGCTTGTTTGCTGCTTAAACCGAAAAAAACCCCTCGTGGGGGTTTGTCGGGCTTTTGAGGGCTGGTTTGTTTTATTGAAGTATTGTTATTTTTATCGCGTGTTGTTATGCAGATGGCAATAATTGCGCTCCTGGTAGGTGTTCCCAAGACTCCTGCTGCGACAGGAGCAAAAGTTCAGCAGCCAGGTAGGGCCCTGCTGCCTTGGGCTGGGTTTATTGCCGAGATTAGTGGCGAGATGAGGTGGAAAAGCTTTAAAAAAAAAAAGGCGTCTCCAGACGTGGCTGGGGTTTGAGGGCTCAGCGCCGAGTCACCAACCTCTGCAAATCCCGGTTTGCGACAGCCAAACTTGGGCAATCTCATTGTGCAAAAGGGGAACCAGATGTTGGGGGAGAAATAACACAAACCAGATCCCTGCCAGGGGAGCAAATCGCCTCTAATTCTTAATCGCCTGAGCCAATTCTCACTCTGAGCCGCTTCGAGAGCCGCTGGAGTTATCAGTGGATATCCCTGGATATCGGGAATGGGCTGTTGGATTTGGGAAAGGTGTGGAGCCGATTGTTCAGCTTGAGACTCATCAAGCCCCTCGCGTGTGAATCTTCCCGTCGAGGCGGTCAGGTGGTGATGATTTCTGGCAGGAATTATTCAGGCTGCTGACTAAAATGCCCTTTTTTGCTGAATGGGCTCAGTAGGAAAAGTTTGGCCGCGCGTGGTTTTGCCATTGGTCACCGTGTTGGTGCGTGCCGGTGTGGGGCTGGCGGAGGACATTGCACTCGAGTTCGGGATCCTTGTAAAAACCACTAATTATTACCCAGCACAGGGGAAAAATTGTGGGCGTGCTGCTGCTGCTGCAAGGAAACCTTGCTCAAAAGTAAAGCCCGGTTTTCCTTCGAGCAAGGTGCAATCTTTTCGTGAGTTAACCTGCGCTTAGAAGCACTTGAAGGAATTCCAGGGGTGTGAAATCTCGCCTGGCACAAAATCAGCTTTAGTGGCTGTGCTCGTGATGTGTTAATTCACTTTTAATAGAGTCCTCTGGAAAAAATAATTCCAGATAGAAGTGTTGACCCCGCTGAGGTTTTAATTATCCGGGGGTGCTGTAACACCCCTGGCTTGTTACAGAAACCTCCCAGACTTTATTGTAATCTGGCTCCTGTAAGGAAGACGGCGTGGAGACAGGAGAGTCATTGTTTGCAAGTACAGAGCTAAAAAAAGCCCCTCCTGAGCCCGAGTTATCCGCAGTATGAGCTGCCCGGAGTCTCGGCTTACACCGGGCTGCAAGGGGAGTTACATGACCCCGGGCTGAGACACAGAGCTCGGGGAAGGGGGAGCTCCCAAGCACAGGGATTTTATTTTCCTCCTCCCTGCTCTGCATCAAACGATAGCGCTCAGGAGGAGGAGAAGAACCAGATGCTTTCTTTTGGCAGTCGAGCCATGTCTGAGGAGCACTCAGACACACAGTGGGAGGGTTTTTTTTCTGCTTTAAGAGAGGAAAAATGGCCTTTTGCTAAGCTGAATTGAGGAATTCCTCCTGGCAGCCCTTGGGCACGTGCATGTGTCACTTCAGGCGGGCACAGATGTGCTGGGAAGGCATTCCCACATTCCCGCATTCCCGCATGGCCCCGGGCTCCCTGTCACTGGATCTCTGCGGAGCTGCAGCGCTGACCCTTCACCAGTGACCTGTTGGAGCCTCCCCACGGCCCGAGGTTCCTCGCTATTCATTTTCAGTGACACGTTTTGCTTTTCCAGGCTATTTATATCCCTGGCCTTGCCCGAGCCGTGGGTGGCTTTGTGTCTGGATCTTCCCTGCCTCAATCCTGCACTTTGTTAAGCTCCTCTTGGCCCGTGTCCCTTTATCCTGCTGCACTGATACGTGATTTTCTAGAAGTCAATACCTTCCTTTTCTTCCACTCTGAAACATCTGCAATAAATTAAAGCTTCCTCGCTGTCTTTGAGCCTGGCCTAACTTTCCAGCCTTTTCCTGACTGTCCCTGTCTGGAGCTCAGTGGAAGAGTTCCTGGTGTCCCACTTAAACCCAGCTGAGGATCCCGTGATTGAGGACACTTTTACAGCTTTCTCTCATTTTTACGGCACCCTCCCAATTCTGACACTCCCCAAACGTTCCGAGAACAGCTTTGTGCCGTGCCAAGCCGTCTTCCTGCACGGCTCATAAATTGTTTCTTTTCATGTTCCCCCTGCAAGTTTGAAGGCTGAACTCAGGGTGAGCTCACCTCCTCCTCCTCCCCCTCTATTGCTCAACGCCGCGTGTGGGCAGGGCCGCTCCTCTCCTCGGGTCGAGTTGCTGAAATCAGATCTTACACATACGTAGCTTTTATGCTGCCTCAGCCTCATGACTGGAATCCAGCTCTGTGTGTTCCTATTCCCCCTTTTTTTTTTTTTTTTTTCTGGTTTTGTTTTCAACATTTGTCACTTCTGAGCGAAGGGTTTGGCCACCAAAGAGACAGCGCAGAGCTCGTCCTCAGCAGCCTCCACAGTCTCTGCCTTCTGAAAAAGTAGAAATTCAATAATTAACCAGTTTTAACTGAGATGAACCCAAAAGGAGGCTGCTTCCTTCTGCGGATCTGAGCTCGGTGCTGAGCAGTCCCATGAGGATGAGTCACGTCCAACCCTGTGCCAGCTGTTTGGGAGCACCAGGACAAAAATCTGCAGCCTTTTCCAAGCTTTAACTCGGAGCCCATCTCTCCCCAGCTTCCCCCTGCTCACACCTTTCCTGCCCAGCCCTCGCCACACAATGTTTTTGATGTCAAACACCTCGAGTTGCCAACAGAACTTTCAAAACTGAAGCAGCAGGAGCTTTCCAGGGGCGTTTCCTCTTTCTTGGCAGTGCTTGGGTCGGGACAGACTTGAGCTCCCGGCAGGGATTAGTGGTGGAGAAAAGCAGAAGCTCCAACTTTCAAATCTAAACAAGGTGTAAGAAAAATTACAGCGGTTGCAGGGGGTGGGGAAGAGCAAGAGGAGGAGGAAGTTTTGTAAACTGAAGGTTTTAAACTTGATCTGCTCCGTGCGTGCGTGTCCCTCACAGGAATGTTCAGCTTGTGGTTGTTTGCTGCTTGTTAAAGGAGCTGCTGAGGCCGTGCTGGGCCCCCACTGCTGCTCTGCTCTCCAAAATAAAATGGAAAAACACATTCTTTCTCCAGAGGAAAAGATGAGAAAATGGAGAAGCAGATCCCAGCTCCATCTTTAGCTGCCACAGAGTGTCAGAGAACACTTTAATCTATTTCTGTTCAAAGCATAACAGTCCCTGCTGGAGCCTTATTTTGAATTCTCACTGATGTTCTCTCACCTCTTTTAACACTGGGCAAAACCTCTGCGGTTTAATTGCAGCCTTAAAGTTCAGACAAATATTTATAGCCTTTAAAGATGAATGGCTGCTTCCAAACGCTCTCCTCGCTGCGTTTCCCACTCCTTAAGTGGGTTTGTGCTTTTGAAACCTGCCTGAGAAATTTCAGAGGGAGGCAGAGCCAGGACAATTTGTTCTCTGCTTTGCTTTGCAGGAGCCAAGCACGAAACGGGTCCGGCCTCTAGCAAGAGTCACCTCCCTGGCAAACCTGATCTCTCCTGTCAGAAATGGGGCGGTTCGACGCTTTGGACAGACAATCCAGGTAAAAACAGAGCCTTTGGCTCCTCACACCTGGAGATTTGGGGAAGGGATTGGTTGGATGGGGTACAACAGCACCCCGTGGGATTTTGAGGCGTCTCTTGAAAATCTCCACGAACTTTCTTGGGCCTCGGGAATGAAAATGCCACCTCAGGAGTTCTCAGGTATAAAGTGCTGGATAAACAGGCTGAACAGTAAAGAAAATAAACTGCTTCAGATAGAGAGAGAGAGAGCTGATAACCTGCCCCAGGCCTCGGCACACGTGTGCTGCAGCATGATGTCAGCTCTCCCTGCTGCCCAGCACTGGCACAGGGCAGTTTTCTGAGGAGCTCTGTGCTCACACCTGCAGATAAGAGCACGTCTGGCTTTTAGGAACCCTGCAGAACACCAGAGCAAAGTTCAAGTGCCTCCTGATTAACCTCATCATGAGGAGAATTATGATCCTCATTTATTTACTTCGTCATACCTTGGAAATAAACCCAAGCTTTGCCTTCCCATCTTCCTCCCCAGCGGATCAGCATGGGGAGAGGGGCATGGAAAACCTTGCCAAGCTCTGGCCTTTCTCAGCAGCTTGATTAAAGTGTTCCTTTATCTGAGGAAAAGTGTCTGGGTGTGTTTTCCTGCCCTGCACAACCCAGGAGGACGAAGGATTGGGAGGGGGATGGATAATTCTGTAATACTTCTGAAATGTTGGCTCTCCACATTTGTTTTTCATATTTTTATTTTGTTTTTTTTAAATCCCTGCAGTCGTTCGCCCTTCGCGGCGACAGCAAATCCCCTGGCTGTGCCCAGAAGTCCTGCAGCAGATCTGCTGCTCCTACTCCCCCCAAGAGGAGGAACAGTGTCCTTTGGTCTGAAATGTTGGATGTCAACATGAAAGAATCCCTGAGCACCAAAGAAATCAAGCGCCAGGAGGTAGCTGTCCATGAAAAACGGGATTGGGAAGGCAGCTTTGTCCCTTCCCTCGCTGGGAAAGGAGTAACAACCTTTTGGGGGGGGGCTGCATCTTCCTATGCACCTAAACCCGAGATTTATGTCAGCATTAGACATGGGAAAAGGTGAATTCCTCTCTGGAGTCACTGGGGAATTCATCTCCCCACTCTGACCCTTGGGAGATGCCAGACTTTCCACGGGGTTGCTCGGCATTCCTGAGCTCCCAGCCCCGGCCCCGCTGGCTGCTCCGAGGGCAGGTTCCTCCCGGAGCCAGCTGTCTGTCTCCTAAAGCTCCTGACAATTGGTTGGGAGCCAAGCAGCAAGGCCTTGGCTTGCCTTTTTCCTGGATTTCTTAGACAAATCTTCTGGAGACGGCTCCGAAGCCGCCGGAAGCCGCCTGGGATTTGACCTCTGCGCTTTCGGGGGTTTTGTGTTTGCAGCCTTGCCCTGGGTAAAAGCAGTGATTTAAAAGGCTCTAATATTTAATTTGGCTTGTGCAGGGCCGTCAGGGCTTTCACACACTTGGAAGCAAAGCTGCTTTCTCAGGGCTAGGAAAGCAGATTTACTCGGGGTTGTCGTGCCCAGGTGCCACCGAGCGATCGGGGTGGCCAAAGCCCTATTCAGGGCAGGCTGTACATCACGGGAGCTGGAAGGCTCTTTCTGAGAAACACTGGGATGAAAAATAACTCGGGATGCTTTATCCCCTTCCTCCCAGGCCATATATGAAATGTCCAGGGGAGAGCAGGACCTGATTGAAGACCTGAAGCTGGCCAGAAAGGTGAGTGGGATTTTTCCTGCAGTCAGTGACAACATTCCAGAGAATAATGGCGTTTTTTTTGCATCTGCAAACATTACGTGGGAGCTTTATCAGCCCCAGAATCCCCAGTTTGAAAGCTGGCCCAGAAGCTGACGTGAGCACTGGGACAGCACTGGTGTGATTGCACCAAACCCAGCCATAAAAGGATTGTGCAGAGCTTCCTGGGGACTCCCTCTCCCAGCTGGGAATAGTTCAGGCAGGAAAATCCTCTGGGAATCTTCTAGCATCAAACCTGTGTTACTCTTTCTGTTGGCTTCACTTCTTGCACCTGATCCCCTCAGATTTAAATCATCAGCTTTGGGGCCTGGGAGATTTGAATATATTTGAAAATATTTGAATGGTGCTGTTTTTTGCAGGCCTACCACGATCCCATGCTGAAACTCTCCATCATGTCCGAGGAGGAGCTCACCCACATTTTTGGGGACTTGGATTCCTACATTCCTCTGCACGAAGGTCAGAGCAGCTGGGTGCTTTGTGCTCACTGAGATTTAACCCTTCTGCTTTCTCCTGTTACTCGTTGGGGCATTGCTGCAATTCCTCTTTTTCTGTTCCCATTCCAGACTTACTGGCAAGTTTGGGAGAAGCAACGAAACCAGATGGAACAGTGGAGCAGATTGGGCCCATCCTTGTGAAGTGGGTGAGTTCAGAACTTGCAATCAACGGGCTAAAACTGAGCTTAGAGAACGTTTAAAGCCGGAATTTGCAAAGCTCTGGGGCTTTTGTGGCCCTGAGCGCGAGATTGGAAGGGAAATCCTGGAAATAATGACAAAATGGGATTCTGGTGGCTGGGATGGGCCCTGATTTCACCCTGGAGACTCAGAATGATCTGCTGATTTGTGGTTGAAATGTCTGTGGACTCTTCGTCCCAGTGTGATTCCAGGAGTGAAATCCCTGCAAATCCCAAACATTGGGAGCTTCAAAGTCTCCATGTGTTCGTTCTCCTCACTAAATCCTCCCTTAGATTTTTATATTGGGAAAAATACCGTAGTGAGGGCTGTGGAACTCGGTGAATTTGGCTTGGTAGCGACATCTGCTTTTCCCACAGGGAATCTGACTCCTAAATCTCCTCTGTTCCCTGCAGCTCCCACGACTCCACGCCTACAAAGGCTACTGCAGCAATCAGCTGGCGGCCAAGGCGCTCCTGGATCAGAAGAAGCAGGACAGGAGGGTCCAGGATTTCCTGCAGCGCTGCCTGGAGTCTCCCTTCAGCCGCAAGCTGGACCTCTGGAGCTTCCTGGACATCCCCCGGAGCCGCCTGGTCAAATACCCCCTGCTCCTCAAGGAGATCCTGAGGCACACTCCCAAAGACCACCCCGATATCCACATCCTGGAAGAAGCCGTGAGTAATCCTGGTTTCCTTGTTTTCCTGGTTTTCCTTGACCTAAGGATGTTGTTTGGGAGCTCCAGAAATGTTCCTTAAACCCTCAGCACTCCCCATGGAGGGTTTTTCTTGCGGGCACAAATCTGTGAGAGGGAAAGTGAGGGATCAATCCACAGGGATTGGATCCTTTGGAGCACGTGCAGAGCTCCCACAGGGAAGCAATTAATCACTCTGAATCATTTGTTTGGGTTTTTAGATATCCATAATCCAAGGAGTCCTCTCTGATATCAACCTGAAGAAGGGCGAGTCCGAGTGCCAGTATTACATCGACAAGCTGGAATACCTGGATGAGAAGCAGAAGGATCCAAGGATTGAAGGCAGCAAAGCTTTACTGTGCCACGGGGAGCTGAAGAATAAAAATGGACATGTAAGCCCCTCAATTTTACTAATTAATTCTCACACCTTCCCTCAGAGCTGGTTGCAACTGGGGGCTTCCATCCTTAGGGATAGTTTAAACATTGGATAAAAAAGCAGAGGAGAAATGCCTCGGTGGCCACCTCGTTTCGGGGTGTAAGGGAAAGTTTCCTGCTGACAGCTCCACAATCGGCTTTGGGAAGCTGGAAACTAATTAGCACAGAATGCCCATAGAAAGTGCGCTCCATCCCGAGGGATTTCCTGCCTGTGTTTACTTCCAGGTGCTCTGACATTCCCCATTAGGAGCCCTGGCTTTTCCAAACGAAAGGGTTCCTGCAAAAGCCTGTTAGGCTTTGGGCTGGGCTGCCTGGAGTTTCCCTCCCACCCACTGGATCCAGGCTTTGCTGCCTTTTGTCCCGATTTAAACCTCAAATCTTTTCATGTTCTCTTTGTTGATTGGGGTTTTTTTGTTGTTTCATTTGGCTGTTTTACTCCTGCACAAGAGGCAGTCTGTGCTCTCAGGAAAGATATCGCTCCTAATCATCCTATCCCTGGCATCTGGGAATGATAATTCCCTTTCTAGGGCTCCATAAAGTAATAAAGCCGCTGATGTAATTCCTGCTGTGTGCCAGACCTCGGCATTGTCACAGGACACTCCAAAAGTTATTGTGGGTGAAGCTGCAGATAAGGTGACCTTGAATCCCACAGGATGTGTGACCTCATGGGATTCAGAGTGCATATTCCAATGTTTTCCTTTCCAGAAGCTCTACGTGTTCCTCTTCCAAGACATCCTGGTGCTGACGCGGCCGGTGACGCGGAACGAGCGGCAGGCGTTCCAGGTGTACCGCCAGCCCATCCCTGTCCAGGAGCTGATCCTCGAAGACCTCCAGGATGGAGATGTCAAAATGGGAGGCTCCTTCCGAGGAGCTTTTGGAAATTCTGATAAAGGTATGGATCCAACCAGCTCATCCGTGGCGGGCATGGATTCACAGCCGGGGTTCGGATTAGGAAACGTCTTTGTGTCTCTGCTGGATTTTGGGATTGGGGGATGGTGGCGTCGGGATTTCAAACTTACAAATGGAATCTCTAAATACCAGGGTGGGACTGATGTGCTTTTCCCTCTGTTTATCTCCAGCCAAAAACATTTTCCGAGTCCGTTTCCAGGATCCCAGCCCGGGCCAGTCGCACACGCTGCAGGCCAACGACGTCTTCCACAAGCAGCAGTGGGTGAACTGCATCCGCAGCGCCATCGCCCCATTCCAGAGGAACATTCCCGCCCCCGAGCTCAAGGAGCTGCCGGAGCTGAGCGAGGAGTCGGAGGAGAACAACCCCTCGGTGCCCAACATCCCGGGCCAGCAGCGCCGCTCGGGAATCGCTGAGATGGAGCTGGATGAGAGCGCGGCCGAGTGCGGCTCCGTCCTGGACTCGCAGGAAGCCAAAGGGGTGAAATCCCACAGAACCTCATCCGGGCACAGAAAATCCAGGGAGAAGCAGCTCAGCGGGAAGCGGAAAGAAACGCTGGTGTAAGGAAAAAGAGGAGCCCCGGTGGCAGCCTGGGGGAAAACTGTTAATTTATAAATAATTCCGTGTACATTTTTGTCCCGGGAGCGCCTTCGGAGCCGCTCCGCGGATCAGATCCTGGGTTTATGTTGGAATGGCAGCTACTGGTGTTCGGTTACTGTTGAACTGGGGTCTGCTTTTACACTCTGAATCCATGAGGGATTTCCAAAACCCTCGTGGCACATCTGAAGAGCAAATTTGGGGTTCCTGAAAGTTTTCCACAGCCGTGGTGGAGGCTGGAAAAGAATAAAGTGGAATTTTGGGCAGCACTGTCGGTTTTGGTCAACACTGCAAAAGTCCTTTAAAGGAATCAACACCTGAAGTCACGCTGGTGTGTGGTTATGGGAATTCATGCAAATTTGCATATTCAACAAGGAAAAATCCTAAAAAAGCAGACCCCAAGTTCAACAGGTTCTCAATTCACCTACTGGAATCTTTGATCTCCGTGTGTCCTTTGTACATTCCTCGGTCTCACTCTTGTATCCTGCCAACTATTTAATTTTTTTATTAGTTTTGTTTCCAGTTTGGGATTGGGCTTTTGGGTTGTTTTTTTTTTGTTTTGTTTTGTTTTCTTCGGTTGGTTTTTTATTTTTGTATTTTTTGTCGCTCAGACTTGGCATTTCCTTTCAAGTACTTGATCCTTCGTGCTCCGAGGGGTGACATCCGAACTGTCCCGACGTCACTCCGGAGCACTCCACGGGCTGGGAGGAGACACTACTGAAAGAGAACTGCTTTACTCCAGGGTGTAGGAAGGTTGTAGGCACGTTGTAAAAGGGTTTGGGGAGCAGTGAGTAGAGGGGGTAGCAGGGAGTGAAGGTAGATTCCGTGGTTTCGTTGCCTTTTGGAAATGAAACGCTTCCCAACGGGAAGGGAAGCAGGACTTGGAGGCAACCAAGGGGTTCTTGCATGTGGTAGAAAGGTAGAGGAGAGGGAGAGTTGGAGGTGTGAGGAGAGGAGAGGGAGTGGTTGTAAATGCTCAGAGTGGCAGCACTGCCATCTTCTAGTGGCCCAAAGATCCAGGGAAAAATCCAGGGAAAGATCCAGCTTGGGAAATGAAGTGGTGACAGCTCTGAGCACAGAGGGCAGTGATCCCTCCATCCCTGAAATCCAGGTTTGGGAAATGCTATCCTGCAACCCCTGTGAGCTGAAATCCAGGATTGGGGAGTGCTATCCTGCAGTCCCTGTGAGCTGAAATCCATCCAGGATTGGGGAGCCGTATCCTGAAATCCTGGACTGGGGAGTGCTATCCTGCAATCCCCGTGATCTGAAATCCAGGACTGGGGAGCC
>VWZT01005591.1:94456-114479 GCA_013397055.1 Pachycephala philippinensis | reverse complement strand
TGGCACCGCCGGCAGCAACACCTAGGTAACTATTCAAATTACCACACCTTACCGGAGTGGAGCATAGTAAATTTTGGCATTTGACCACATTAGGGTAAGCTTCAAGCAAATAAGAAAAAGAATGCTGTTAGCAAGTGTGTTGTAACACAAGTGACCAAAACAATTAATAGTGAAGTGAAACGATGTCCTATGGCCATAGACATACCAGGGGAAATATCCACTGCCAGACTTCTGAATGGAAGAACCACTGTTTTTCCAATTTTTCATAGGCCACTGTGGCTCCATATCATCAATCTTTATAAGCACAGAAGAGCAGTAAATTAACGAACACATAATGTGTTGAAGCAATTCACACATAAATTTATGGACATGCTGAAGTTTGTGTTTTTGTACTTAGAGCGTCATCTAGTGGGGAGTCTGGGTTATGGAACATCCCTGCCCAGTTTCTTCAGCTCTAAGCAGACTGCTTTGTAAAAAGGAAAATAACACAGCAGAGATAAAAAGCTTTCTTCATGATTAAACTTTATATTGTTATAAAAAATAAAAGGCAAACCATAGTATTGTAGTAAAATTAAATTTTTTTAGACTTTTGAAAAATTATTATCTACAAACAGGTATCAATATAAATATATCAGATATAGACAAACTTGCATATCTCATAACAAATCTTTACACGTACAGTTTTAAAGTATTTTGTTAATATTCTAGTAGCCATAAAGTGGAAGAACTGTTGCTCCTCAAATTAAAATCAAAGCTTTATCCTTGACCGATCTTTTTACAATATATGGTGAAATAATAACAAAAAAGTTAGAATGTAATAATATCTTTTTAATATTTAGTGACAGAACACAGTTTTGCATGAGGAAACCTTCAGAGAAGTAATTCAGTGAGCAATTCCTACAAAATCATGCGTGGACACTATTTCTTCTCTGACACAGGGACTCAGGCAGGTAAGCTTCTCCAAAGTCAGCTTTAAATGTTAAAATTAAATAGCTTCCTTAAAGGAATAACATTCACTTTAAACAGTTACAATACAGCAGAGTTTCAGAAATTCGGCAGCCAGTCCAGATTTCTGCTGTTTTCAGCAACATGATGCTACTTCAGATGTCTTGAAGCATAGTTCATGATATCATTAATGTATAAGGGATACAATACTGAATTGCTGAGTCTAAATAAAAATCTCTGTGGGGTGCTACTTCATTATTTTTTCTTTCTGAAAAGAAAATTGGAAGTCTGAACCACTGACTAAACTTTAAAAGGATTAAAATACATGCTGTAAAATTTGGAATAGCTCAAAGTTTTGGTGGAGGGTTTTGTTTTTTTTTCTTGTGTGTTTTTAAAAACTTCTTAACTGGTTCTTTGAGAGATAGTTACTGAAGTATTATAAAAAAGGCAATCTTTGAGGAAGTTTTGACCAGATAGAAATGGATTGGAGTTTATGTGTGTGAGATACCTGACCTGGAAATACGTCTTTTCAAGCTTACATGTTGTTTGCAGATCCAAGTTCTGTGCAAACATCTTCCTTCCCTACTGAAGATCTCAAGACTTTTTAAGACTCTTAAGTAGCAGGGCCTGTAGCAATAGACAAGGGGTAATGATTTTAGACTGAAAGAGGTTAGAATTAGACTGGACATAAGGAAGAAATTTTTTATGGTGAGGGTGACAGAACACTGGAACAGGCTGTCCAGAGAGGGGGCAGATAACCCATCCCTGGCAACATTCAAGGCCAGGCTGAATGGGACTCTAAGCAACCTGGTCTGTGTGTCCCTGCCCATGGAGCTTGGAGTGCAGGACCTGTAAAGGTCCCTTCCAAATCAAACCATATCATTCTATGATTCTGTGATTCTGTGATTTGTCACCATTTTCTTAACGGGGATGGGAGAAGGTTCCACTGAATTTGAGGCTGTACTGAAAGATCCAGGGCTGTCTGTACAGCTTGGGACTAGAAATCAATGTTTCCTCTCTCTGGAGGACCATCTTAAAGGAAAGCTGTCTTACTGTAATGAAGAAGAGGTATAGAAAGACATCAGCAAGGGAAGAGGTAGCAAGAGAAACAAACACAAAGGAAGAGTCTGATAAATAGAAAATGTCATGAAAATTAATAAACAGTAGGAGAGGAAAAGGAGACTGTACAATGGGAGAAAACAGGGACTGAGAAAAGTTCAAAGAAAATACTAGCTTAACCTCAGTAACCCACTCATACTGTAAGGGCAGGGAATCTCATTTAACATTTCTTAGGCTTCAGAATTCATTGTACGCTGGAAGAATACTTGATAAATTATTTAGACAGTTTCAACTGAGATTGGAAAAATCCCAGCCTGTCAGAAGCTAGGTTAAAAAAGGTTGATGCTGTATAAATAATTTACTTCTTTGGGGAGGAAAAAAACATACAAATGCTATGTCTAGAGCAGAGAAGTGCTAAACCTGCTGAAGCTCACTAGCCATACAGTGAGTTTAAGCCAGCACTACAAACTGAGTGCTCTCATTAAAAGCAGAGGCTATGACAAAGCTAAGTTATCAAAAGAAGGTTAACATTAAAGATTCTACAACTCAGTTCTTTCATACATGCACACTTTTAACACCATGAGCGTAGTTGGATTAAAAATATATATATAAAAGCCTCTTTTTTCAGTGATTTCTCATGGCAACTAATTTAAGTAATGCAAACTTATCAAATCAGTGTTGGGTTTTTTGTTCATTTCTATAAAACAGACACCCTCCAGCTTCACCATAACAATCCACTGTTCTTAGCAGATAGTTCCTGTTCCAGTCAGAATTGCTTAACATTTCAAGGGAACCAGGTCACGGGGTTTGTTTGTTTTCACATGAAGTAATTACTACTTATTGTTTTTATTATAGTATCTTTTAAGACAAGTCACCATAGTAATAGAGGAAAGGAATCTTTACATACATATTCTATTATGGTTTTTATTTCAGTAAGCAGAGGTGCAGAATTTGGCAACAGCAATGACCTTCTATTGCAACATACAGCACCAGGTAATACTCTGAGTAAAGTCACTTGAGTAATATCAGATGCATAGTGAGCACAGAAGCTGTCCCCACTGCCAGCTTAGCTTTGCTGGCTGTCACAAGACAACACTCCTTCCCAAGGACACCATTCCATAAGGAGCTTTTGTCCCCTGTTCCTCACTGGAGTCTACAGAAACTGAGGAGTCTCAGCAGCCTAGGAGGGATAAGGCCCTAAACTCTGTCCTTTACTTCTGACCACTACAATCCCCCTCAGATAAATAAAAATCAGCCTATCACTTAATTCTGTGTATGGTCAATGTGCTCAGTGTATTGAATGATATCAATAAATGGATATATTGTTCTGGCTGACATGTATCAGGGCCATCTCAGACTTGTGGCTAGCAAAAGGAAATAAATACTATAGATCTGGAAGGTGATTGATGGATTAAAGCTCTGCAGACAGGAGTTAGATGGAACACAATACCTCAAAAGTCCTTAGTGTGTGCCCATATATAAAACTAGAATTCCACTTGTCTGACTCCTACACAGCCCTGCCAGCTCACCAGGCTCAGCCAGGATTTCTGCATGTCAAAGCTGCTGTGCAGAGGCTGCCTTGATACTTGTCAGTAGAATTACTATGTGTTCCCTGGGCAAAGGAGAGGAATTTACATTTTCAAAGTATTGCCTGTGAACACCAGAGCAGCACACCCCATAATTTGGCTGACCTGTGGGGGAGGCTGGGGGAAGCAGAGTCATGACTTTATTAATTCCTGAGAAACTTAAAAGCATATGGCCCCCAGCATGACAACATCTACTGCAGGCATGGCCATGGCCCAGCCACGTGCACCCCGTAACCAGAAATAGAACACTCTCTCTTCAGTGCCCTCAGAATGGTTTTTTAACTAATTCATGGAATTTCCTTCTATAATACTGGTGTGAAGAAGATTCCTTTGTTTTGACCTGTAAGCCCCAGTCACCTTTCAGCTCTGAGAGGCTCTAATATGACATCTTCTTATGTCTGGGGCTTTAGCCAAGGAGATTGGCAAATCCCTGCCCTCCTCAGCCTTTGCCCAGGGACCCCTCTGGATGTTGCATGGACTTTGGAGTGGATCAGAGGCAATCATCGCTATCCTGATTCTTGTCAGCTCTGAGGTCTGTGTTCGGTAAAGATACATAACTCTCATCACAATAGGATGTACCTGAAACACTGACTTTAGTTTGGTATCTCTTTTTCCATGTTAAATCTTTTACCTACAAGAGCTTAATGAAGAGGTGATCATAAAAGAGTTGGAAGCTTTCTCTTTTGCACTTACAAAGGATAATTTTACACAGCTAGTGCTCAAAGCAGAGATGTATGTTCAAGGTTGTCTAAAAGCCCTGTGGATGAAGAAAATGACCACCCTCAGGCTTAGTAGCAGAGTATTTATATGTAGATACGACAACAGCTTGGAAAGTTATATGGACTTTGCAGTAGGGAGTAAAGTAGGGAGCAACAGAGTTTCCCTTTTAGAACTATCTTTCAAAATAAATTGCCAAATCTGCTGTCTATGATGGAATTCTCCCATTTTCAAAGACTAGGCTCAGCTAGTTCAAACTTACTGCAAAATTAATATTTTGTATTCCTGATTTTTTTTTAAAAAAGCAAACTTCAGAAAAATCAAGCAATTCCTTACTATTTATCCCTTTCAAATAAGGCTTTATTCTCTGCTTGTCATAGATCAAGGGGTTTACCAAGGTTTTTATGTATTTCCTATTTTTCCTACACTTGTCAATTTGAGCATAACAAGTGGAGAAAGGTAAACAGCACTAAATAATTACAATAAAAACTAAACAAAAAGAAATGGAGAATTAATTCCCTTGTTAAATTTGATGTCATCCTTTGCTTCCAGAATTAGCTGCCTATTCAGTACTTATTTTCTTCACATTTATTTACACATGCTACCAGAGGGAAAAAATCACTAGTGGGTAAATATGACACAGGATTTTAAAAGTCTATGGCAGTGTTATTTTTTCTTATATAGACTCCTAGTCACTATATGGGAATATACCGACATGGCAAAAGAAACAAAACCCTTAATCCCCTCTGCCTTTTATTAAAGCTAATGCAAGCTGGAGAACAGGCTGCCTGGGGAAGGTGTTTCAAGAGTGCCGATCCCTACCCCCAAAACATCCCACTGTGCTACTGGGGTTCCTCTGTGAGGACAACTGAGCCTCAGCCACTGATACGAGATATGTGCCACTTAGGGTTAAATTTTCTGGGTAAAAAATTACATAATGGCACACATCAGGTGGCAAGTGTAATTTTTAAACTGATACAATATATTACTACATGTTCTTAATGGTTTGGTTGTTAGTGTAGGAGGTAAGACACAGGAAGGAGATGGAAAGGGACTTTGTGGTGTGTGTGTTGGCAGCCTGTTCCTACAGGGTGGCTCACACGGGGAGGGTGTCAGGAAGCATCATTTTGTCTAAACTGATGTAGCCCATCGCTAACCTGGCACAGCACTGCCTTCCAGGCATCCCACTGGGCTCTGCTTCAGTGCCAGTGCCCACAGATGCCAGGGACCGAAATGGAAATACGGGCACCACAGCTACCACTGCGGTCATTGGAAGCATAATCGCGGGGGCTGGCTCGGGGGAGGAGTATTTAAGCTGCATTTTGTTTCTATTCTTGCGTGGCTGCATAACAATTGCCCGCTTCCATTGAGGCTCTCCGCGGCTGCCCGCCGGCCGTGTCGCTCCCCGGGCCGCCCGAGCCGGGCACGCCCCGCCTTTGTTCCCCGCCTGTCCCGCACGAGTGCTGCCAGGATTCCGGCGGCCCGGCTGCCGCTGCCATGCCGGGCACTGCTCCCTCTTCCCCGCCGTTCCCATTTGCATCTCAATGCCAGAACTGGGCCGAGGAGCGGGGCTCCATCTCACTCACACCAGAGCAATAATTGATTTCAGGCCTGAGTAAGTCTATTGAGCTCGGCCGAGTTTCTCCAGATTTACACCGAAGTAACCAAGATCGGTTTGTGACCTCTCTGTAAGATGGAACATTAGCACAAAGTATTTGTCCCTTTGCATTCATGAAAAGCCAAGGACACAGTGCTGTGTCATATGCTAATAAGATAAGGGAGCAAAAGCAAACGCAGAAGGATGAAGTAGTTTTGAGTGTAAATCTTCTATGATTCTGAGGCAAAGTTGAACGGTATTTAGGTAGAGATGGATCTCACAAACATAGTATATATAGATCTAAACTTTCATTTTTGTGATTTCAAGATGTTTTTTCCAAGAAGTAAAAAAAAAAAAAGTTTTCCAAATACTCACTTTTCTCTTTCTCTCATTGAACTTTATGCTTTCATGTGAATGTTCTTACTTTATTTCATAGTAATGCTTTGCTTTTTCATTCTAAGGAATAATTCTTTGAATATTATATTATAACCTTGAAAATTAAATACAGCGCTTTGGTAATTATTCATTCAGCTGTAGTTCTATTTTCTGTTGGAAAAAAACCCGCTGAATTCCTTGTAATTTGGGATAAACCCAAAACTCTAGAGTTCCTATATGAAAGAAAAATGTGGTCCCACCTGTTGACACAGTCTTATCCTTTCTTTGGCAATAGCTAGGTCCATCCTGTCCAGAACTTTTCCTGTGTCACATTTCCTTCAACCGCAATGGCACAGAAGAGATCCCCGTGTCCTCCTGACAATGGTACAGCACATCCACCTGAAACTCCAGAGCTTGTTGGGTTATTATTTGCCTATATAGACATATCAGGAAGAATACCAGAAAACTTAAGTCTCTAATTTGTTTTGGAAAGACTGACTGTTCTGTTTGGAAAGACTGACTGTAGTAGACCAGTTCAGCACCAAAGACAGTAAGATCCAACACCTTTAGCCTTCCACCAGGGAAAAGAGGCAAAGTCCTGTGTCAGATTACTCCAGTCCCAGCTGTTGAGAATGCCTGAAACAGGAGATGGGTGGATGAACCACAAGGAACTGTTTGTCTGCCAGCCAACACACGGGCTGTCCTTCCTTTTGCAGGTTGTCAGCTTTTCTCATTTCTGTTCTCTGTCCTGCCATTACTCACTTCTGTGACAACCTCTTCTACGGATGCTGGCAAATGACAAACATGGCAAGGAGATACAATGGGAAACATTTACACATCCTATAGACACAGCTGCATCATCACTAAGAAGAAAATAAATTTCTTGGCAGAGTGGGTTTAAAGAAAGACCCACAAAGTTAAAGCCAGTTCTATGAAGTTCTGTCTTTCTGCTGCCTTTCACTCACTTTTTCCCTGTATTTGTTATTTTATCATTTTACTTTCTCATAGAGTAGTAAGGCCAAGACAGTGAGCCCAGCTGCTGGCTCCTAGCTGAGGCTGAGCCTTTGAGGCGGAGAGTGGGATATGACATTACTGTATATTTTACTGAAGACTTCTTAAGGTACCAAGTTTTTTTAGCTAGTAAATAAAAAGAGATGATTCATGCTTTTCAAGAATGAACATTTTCCACACTCCCAGTGGTTCTTAGTAGCTGACTGAAGTATAATTCAGATGGCACTTGAGAAGAATTGACTTCCTAAAATCCTCACCATCCCTGCAGAGGTGCTTTGGTCCAATTTTAAATAGGTATTTCATTCCCTGTTTTTGTTCAGCTTTAAGATGCTACTCATTTTAGTGCATCTTCCTTTGCAAATCCCAGAATAAAAAGAAATGTTGCAACTGCACAAGTCAAAGCTGTTTGAAGAGAATGTATTGTAAAATTATCTCTGTGTTCTTTTTATACCATAAAAGTGCTGACAGCACTTTGATGTGGAAAGGATGAGATACAGTAATCTGAGGGGCTGCCATGAAAGGAAAGACATGCTTTAAGCTGGAACTATACAGAGAAACACACAGTAATGACAGCTCCACACAACATCTAATTTGATTCCTTCTTTGCACCACAGTGAATCTTTAAACCACATCCGCCTGCTACTGAGAAGGAAGGCTTCTGAGCAGAGGTCACCTTTCTCCCACTTTTGTAAAATTCACTCCACCCCACTTATAAAACCATCCATTCTCACCTTCTCTTCCACAACATTTTGTCATAAAACCATCCATTCTCACCTTCTCTTCCACAACATTTTGTCTTCGGTCAGTTTGCTGCCACATAGAAATCAAATCAAGAAAGGGAAAAATCAGTGCCTGTCTTTGCAATTGAAATTACTTCTAATTTTTAAGTAGGAATTACTTCTATAGACGGGGAAATTAGTTACAAATATTCCTAAAAAAAGGAAACCTCTTCCTCTCTGCCCTCTGCCCCAAATCCAAGTAATTAACAAATGCAAAGCTGGAATCTTGGAGTTTCAAGCAGGAGTAACATTACATACGTGCTTGCAGATCATTGCTGAACCAGCAGTGATTTGCTGTGTGGGATCACATTTTGGTATTGCCAACTCAGGTTGGGAGAGGTTGACTAAAACTCGTGAGAGCAAGAAATTTCAAGAGCGGAATTATTTTCTGTACAGAGAAATGTCACACTCAAACACCTATTCAAGGTTTGTATTTTGTCTGGGTTAAAGCTAAAAAGAGCAAACTTCCAGATTTAAGGCAAACGTTGAATTTTTAATGCTAGAAAATGAATGCCTCGAGTTATTTTTATATTTATAAATGTTAGATAGCGAAATATTTCCTAAAGCTCAGAAATTTGTCAGATTATTAATCAGAACAAAACAAATCCACTGAATTGCAAATAATGCCCTGAATGCCTAGTGAAAGGCCATGCTGATTAACTGTACCACAACTTCTCTGTGTTTATATTAAGCACAAAACACAAGGGACTCACCTCAAAGTGTCTGCAACTATCACAAGGCACCTAAAAACTATTTTTTTAATTTTCCCATAGGACGGTTTGTTCTCCCACCCCTAAAGTACGTGCTGTGATGCTAACAGACTGGAAAAACTAGACCCATGGAGTCAAAGCTATGAAAATCCATACAATAGTGATTAAAAGAGTAGATCTTTATCTACATTTATTTGAGAAGCCAGTATAGTCTTTAAAATATTTGTACATGGATGCATTTGACAGATAAATTACAGCACATTTCTTTTATTATTAGTAACTAGTTCCTAATTAGTTGTAATTCTAATATAAAGAGGAATAATTAAGTTTCTAAACTCAGTGAGCTAAAGAATGGACACACTCTGTGACCCACAATGAGTTTATAACTTCCATGTAAAAATATTTAGTGAGTATGTAATGAAGCTGTGGGAAGCTGCAGGATGTAGACATCTCCTGTGGGGAGAACAAAGCCACACATCACAGAGTTAAGCTTCATTCTGATGCTCTCCCACAACCAAGAGCACACTTTTATTCTTTGGAACTTGGGAGTACCTAGGAATGATATGATTTATTTCTTCTATGTGTGTTTTATAGCACTTCCCATGTCTCGTACTCATCTCCATTCAGGCAAATCTGCGCAAGTCAGAAATAACCACATCTGGCTGGCTGCACACTTAATCTGAACAACGTCATCTTGTTACTGCATTCCTGCTCTGGCACAGGTCTTATCACATCACAAGGCTTTCACACTTATTTGCCAGCCTGAAAAGCTCTGCATATTGTCCAGGTAGAGTTCAAAGTGCTGACTTCCACCCCTAAATCTCTCAGGGGCCTAGGACCTGGCTGAAAATGGTCTGTAGAGATACACCTGAGAAAGTGAGACCGCTCTGCTAAAGAGAGGTATTAGCAGGCAGTTTGGGGACACCATGCCTACTATTTAAAATTCCTACTTCTGTGGTAGATGAAGTCCTGAGCTGTTCCTGTGACAGGTTATTGAAAGTTATTTAAAGCAATTATTTGCTTATGTGTGATTTTTTAATTTCATGTATGAGTTTCAACTTTTGGCAAACCCATGCAATGGGATTGAAAGAAAGACAACAAATTACCCAAAATTCTGTCTGCAGTAGATGTTTTTCAGGGTCAGAAAAAGTAGTGATGACTCTTGACACTTAAAAAATGTTGAAAATTTTTATCATTTCAGGTTACCATAAAAATCTGTCTCTCTGAATGTTAGAAGCTATTAATGATTATTTTTGCGCATATTTCATGTATTTTAGTAAAACACCTAATAGGTTTGGTATTATTATTTTTATGATTGCTGTAACTAAAGCTGTTCCTTGTATGTTCTCTCTTTGTTCTTGCTCACTTCATGCTATCTTTCTCCTCTGTTTACCCACACACAAACAAACAAACAGAGCTTCCTGCTGCCTCCTAGAGCACTGCCAGCTGTCCCGATGTCAACCGGCAAAGGACAAAAGCAGCCCTGCCATAAAGACCTTTGCTGAGAAGTGATGCTCTGCAGCCTCCTCCCTTTCTTCAGATCTCTGCAGGCAGAGCTCTCCAAACTGGAACCATTAGAGAAATTCAGTCATTTAGTTAATGTTCCATTATTGGGCATAAAATAAGAAAACCAAAATAAAATGTCTTTAAACCGTTCTTCAAACCAACACTTCTGGTTGCAATGTTGGGCAGAATTTTTATGTTCAGAGATTAATATACTGATGCATGGTTGACTTAATTTTGTTAAAGTGCCCCTTCCTGAAAAAAAAGCTCTTGGGGGCACTGTTTCATTGCAGAAAGAAGGGGAAAAAAGCTGAGAAGAATGACATGCTTCTGTTGACAGAATTTAATTTCCCTCAATGATACACAGTGATACTATTGAGAATGGCACATAAGTGACAGAACTACTGTTAGTAAATTTTGGTACTAGGAAAACTCCTCAGTGTCAAAATTAATCTCTACATTCAAAGTAATTCATAACTGAGCTGAGAAGCAGTGTAACAATATATCAGGGAACATACAAAAGGATTTCCAGAACTAACAGTTCATTATTGTTACAGGTAGGAAGTGGGAAAAAAATCCATATTGTTTCTAAGAACTCACATGGTAGAAAACAGCGAAAGCTATTGAATAAGGTAGGGAAAAAAAAATAGGAAAACATTTTAATTCCTAGAGAATCTGTGTCTGAAAGAAGAAACTCTAAAAATAATTAACAAGACACTATTTTTACTAATAATTCTCGTACAAGCAACTTACCTATGGTCCAATGCTTGAAAAAAAACACAACAAAATCCCAAACCCTCTAATCCTTACTACAATACACTGGCAGGAACACACACACAAAAAGGAAAAAAATATTCAGGTTTTCAGGAAGCATTCATATCAGAAAAAAACAGACTACTTTCAAAGATTAGATTCTATCTAATGAGATTTTTTAATTTGCTTCTGTAGAGTAAACCCAGTTTAAAGCTAAATCATCCAAGTAACAGTTAAGGAACATCTTTTTTAAGTCTAAGTCACTTGATGCTTTCTGACCTGTGGTCTTTTTTAGGACTACTGAATCTTAAATGTACTGGATCAGGCGGGTATTTATGCATATTTTCAGCTCTGTTGATTGAGGAAGCTGTCTGTCCTTGCTTTAACCTACTTTCCCTGCTAAAGCCATTTTGTCTCATAAGCCCCATGGAGATTTGAGAGGCAAAGCCAGTTTATTCCTACAGTGGTTCCACTTTGTTCAGAAATATTGCCGAAGGCTCATTTGGAAACCCTTCTCATAGGAAATAGGAACATTTGGTACTTTGCAAAAACTGTAAGGACTCAACTCAAAATAGAAAGGTACAGTTAGCAACTGTAAGAGAAGTGTCCTGCTTCCCTTCAAATATAACATCTGAGGAGAAGGCCCCTTACAAACAAACCAAATAAATATTAATATTCATCAGGTATTCAAACATGGGGTGACTCTAAGCATTAACTATTGGTTAATTGTTTGATAGTTATTATTTATAATATATTATAATATATTCTGTTTCTGATGTGGAGTTTACCACATGTTCTGTAGCAGAGTTAAAGAAAAATACTATTTTTGTGTGTACTTTTCATGTTGTATTTTACGTCTTAAAATGTAGCAGTCTTTTCACCACGATGAAAAAAGACAGAACAGTCACAATTACGTATTTTGAAAAAAAAAAAAATCTCCATTTTTTAAAAAATTTGTACATAATTGAAGTATGTGTTGCTATGCTGGAATACCTCCTGTGCAGCAGGACAGAGAGGTGACAGTCAGAGGGTACCACCTGTATCCAGACAGGGTTTTTATGAGCACTCTTCACAATCACTTTGTACCTTCACAAGGGAACAGCATCATCATTTTATGTGATCCCCCCAGTGAAGATAAAATCTCTCTGTCCAGAAGGACTCTTGGGAAGAAGACCATTTCTTGATAGTGTTCAACTGCACCCATGGTGTCCCCAGAAGTTTTGTGAAGTAAATCCTTCACCAGAATTAGGACAACAAGGACGTGTAACCATTCCAGTAACGGGGTGGCTGAATTTCCTACCCTGAGTAGCTGAGAGGAATTGTGCATCGCCATGGTGGTGCAGGGAGAAAACAGTCCTTGGGATTAGAATTTACCCTTAAAATAAAAAAAAAAAGAAATCTCTCCCTTGAGTGCAGTGGGGTCTTCAGATCAGCCATGTCATCATACAGTCTGTTTTTATTTAGACCATACAGCAAACCTGTTCTAGTATTTCTATTAATAGTTTGTTTCTTTCTTTATTTATATATTACTTATAGGAGGTCTTCATCAAAACAATAGAACAATTAATTTGGCATTACTCCATTACCTGTGCCTTGGTGTTTGCAGATCTGGTCTGCAGACCATAATGAAAACTGTATCATCAAATAACAGTAAAGTAATCTTGCTCCTCAAGTTGCAGTATCCCAGCCCTTTGGAGACATACAGCCATATGCCATAGGAAAAACAGCGCCCATTTTTAGCACAAGCAACACCAAGATACAAATCACATCACACGCAGTCAGAGTTAATTAAGTCAGGCACCTACTGGTTGCCTATAGTTTGCAGTAGCTATTAATTTGAAGGTCTGCTGTAGTGCTAGGAGGAGATAATTAACTAATGCAGCGTTTTGTGACATGATGAACACATTCCTAAAGGGGCTTGTTATGGTGACTTTTTCCAGATAACACTGCTCTCAGTAAAATTTTAGACAATATACCACAGCAGTTTAAAGGGGAAAAAATACTAACAGGTCTGTCTTAGACAAACTGAAAAAGGTCAGGAGCTCTTACCATTGATTTTACAGCGTGCAGAACCACACAACTGTTAAAACTATCAAAGAAGCATCAACACTTTGGCATTTGTTTTTGTTATTTTGAACGAGAAATTTTGGCAATTGCTGTGAATTTTTTTTTTTTTTTTTTTTTTTTTTTTTAGTTTATAGTAGGTACTGTTTTAAACATCACAGAAATTCTGTATTTTGTTTAAAATCATACTGCATTACACACATGGTGTCACTATCACTCCGAAGGAATTGCTTTTATCTATTTAGTGCATCTATCTTATTGACTGCGGGATCTTCTTTTCTCAACTGAAGTGCTAACTCTTCCATTACACACCACTAGAAGACTCTTCAACCTAGAGAAAAAAAAGACATTATTCTGAGTAGGCTAAGGAACGATTCCTATGATAGGAAATACGATTGAAAAGATTAAAATGAGAGACAGGAGACAGTGTGCAGGCTCTGCCAGGATTTAGAGCAGCTATATTCACAAATCAGGTAAGATCCTTGGATCACTTTCACCTTGAACACAAATGTTGATCCCACATAGTGAAGAGCTGCTCTTTAATAGAACTAAAATGTATCACTTCCAAGAAAATAGTAGTGGCATCAGGTTTTGTACAATACCTAACAGTTACTGCAACACTAGTTGGCTGTTATAGAGGAATTATGTATTTTACTACAAATATGCTTAAGTTTATAAACTGTTACTTTTCTTTTTACTATGCTCTCTTGCCTTTATTGTTTCAAATATGTTATTGCTCAGTATACAGTAAAGCTCCCTGTGAAATACTTCAGGGGGTCTTCCCAGGGTTGTTATTCTGTTTCAGCGCTGAAAAAATGTTTTCAACCAACCTTCTGCATGTTTTAATCGGTAGTAATTAACTCACACAGCTGGATATATGCTGCAAGATCCAGGAACTCCAAAGGGTGCTCAATGTCCTGCCAATATCTAGATGTTCTGTCATGACATCGAGACCATAAGAATTATCAAGAAACCAAACAAATTCAGAAGAATTAATGAATATGCTGGTTTTGTAACTAAAATAAGGCAACCTATATATAGTCAGGTCCTTTCCATGATTATGACATACCTTCTACCCACCGTGTGTTTGTGCTTTAGTCTCACCTGAGATTCATTGGGAGCAGCGAACAGCTCTGGTCAGACAGCACCTTTCCCTCTGCAGTGTTGAAGAGATGAAAGATGAGCACAACATCCAAATGTCAGCTCAGCAGTGAGACGCAGCTACCCCAACTTGTCCTTTAGTTCAAGGCATGAGTGGCTGCTTCTGCTCAATGACATCATCATAAAATGCAGGAGGAAGATGACAGAAGGAACAGGACACTGTATTTTTTTTTCCTTTACCTTTTGTGAAAGATAAACTACAGGAAGAACACCTTTTTCATTTCTAGCTTGGAAAAGCAAAGCTGTAGAATGGCCTAACCATTTAGCCACATTTTTAGAAGCTTGTAACAATTAATTCATTGGTCCTTAATACAAGACAAAATTTAGGTACTATTTCCAGTATGGATGGAATATTCCTGTTTCTGATATCTTTACAGTCATGTTCCCTTTCTATTTAAAGAGTAAAATTTGAATAAAATTATCTTTTAGGATTTCAATAAGAGAAGGATTACATCACACAAGCTGTGCGTGCTTAGCAAAGAATGTGGAAACAATTCCCAAACCACTAACCCATGCATTATGTGATACAATCACCGGGTTAGTGCAGGAAGGCAAAGGAAAAGTTCATTCATTAGCCTGTCCTCTGGTTTCTGGGCACAAACACACCTTCTAGCACTCAGCACCATGATCCCACCATGGGGCTCTACTGTCCTAGCTCTGCAGAACAGCCGAGATTTTTTTTCTTTAAAGGTCAGGAGATACAAAAATACTTCATAGAGGGTAAAAAAAAAAAAAAAAAAAAAAAAAAAAAAAAACAAAAAAGAGCAAAAAAAAAGACAGCACAAAGGAGCAGAAACAAAAATGAAAGAGAATCAGTTGCTAAAAAAGGATTTTAGTTGCTAAATAAGCGAGAGTTGCCAAATGATGACACAGCTTAATTCATGGTATAGCCCTGAAATTTTAGGCAAATATTCTAACTTCAGGGGGCTAGATGTAGAGTGACACCTTGGTTTGATGAACTCTTGGAATTGTGGAAAAGAACCAGCATTCTTCTGCAGTGTGTAAGGACAAAGTGAAACTAAGGCCATGAAAACACCAGTTCACAGACCAGAGTGACCTGTACCTGCAGCACTACTTCTGGCTTCACTCCATACTACTAAGTAGGAATGGCTTCAAACAAACAAACAAAAACCCATTACAATATTAGCAATGTCTTTTTTGCCAATCTGCATCCACTGCCTTTTTCTGAATAATTGCTTAGTCTGTATATTAATTTAAGGTTAGAAAATGCCTGAAGGGACAAGAACTGTTTTCAGTCCCAGAAGCTGGTTGGAGAAGAGCATTGCCACAAAAGTGAAAGAAGGGAGATTTTAGCATACAGACTAGGAAGTGCTTTAAACAGTAGCTGTGTGGATTTTTTTACTACTATGAGAAGCAGCTGGAAGACTGTCATTAAAAAGAATAGCAAACATATGCGGCGTTCTCACACAGAGGAAATTGTGTGGAAGTCCCACATATGATCATCCCCTACCACGGAGCTCAGAGGGATAGCTTCACTCTGACAAGGTTTCAAAACAAACTAGGATTCTGCTGGTGTTTCCCTGGCAAAAACAAATTTTGTGATGGAATGTGATGAGTGTCACCCATTTGAGGTACCAAAAAGAGATATTTCTCTGTATTGTAAACCCATGATATTCCAGCATTTATTAAAATGTAACAGTGAGGGGACTGCACAGCACAGATATTATATTCCTCTGAAAAAATGGTATTTCTATGATTCAAGAGCTTTCTTCTTTCTCTTTCCCCAACATGTTGCTTCTTAACGCACTGCATCAGAGATAACTCCTGACACACAAAAGGCAGCAGTAGGGATTGCACGTCCATGACCCACTCTGCTACTGAACAAGTTCAGCTGAGTTGTCTCCAGCCTCCTTTGCTGGCTCAGCTCACTTATCTGACCTTAAACTGAAACCACAGAGGATGTGATTTCACATCTCAGCTGATGTGTGGAGTAATATCCCACAGCTGGCACATTGCAACAGCTATCTGGAAACAAATTTTGAGCCTTGGACAAAATTTTAATTCTACAGCATGCTAAAGGTCACACTGATTAACTTGGATGGGAATTAGCCCTGTAAAAATTCCTTACTCCTAATAAAGCAGGCAGGGAAACCAGTCTCCAATCCATCATTCTGAGATTAATTAATAAAGCAATACTAACTGCAAAGACAGCTACCAGAATAAGGTATTGGAGCAGCTATCACTGCTTTTCCAGGAGTATTAGGCACTTTCAGTGAGCTTCTATATGCAAGCCTTTATTGCTCAGTCTTGTGGAAGACTGGGAGCTGATAGAGCTACAGCTGCTTATGCCAGGAGAAACGCCGGCCCAGGGAGTGCAGCATGTGGATGGTTTGTAACTCATACAATTTCAAGCAAAATGACAAAAACTGCCATGGGAAAACAATATGACTAAAACTATGTTTCCTGTGGCTTACTAATGGACTATTCATGCACAACATTAAGCTGATGAATGGGAACTACCCTTTCTCCCTTTGTGCAGGTTTCAAAGATTATAATTATGTTTGGTTTAATTACTATTAGTCTCAATTGAATTTTCAGTTCTTTCAGCATTTTCAGTGTGTAAAAATTTATATTTAAAATTTGCCTTATCTGAAGGCAAACTTCTCATATAGGTTCAATTTTTATGAATTGGGCGTTATTGTATTTCAAGGTCTGATCATCATGCTTAAGGAGAAGCATTCTTTGTCGATAATTGCTGTTCTAAATACACATAAAGCTACTCAACATGAGTTAATTTTTGTGTGGTTTTGTCTTTGGATTTTTTTTTTCCAGACTCCATAATCAAGCCCCATTCCAATTGTAATTTACTTAAGACTGAGATAGAGATAAGAGATCCTTACCATCTCTTACAGAGTAGTACATGGCTCCTGCAGGGTGATTAGGACTGCTTCAGTTGGATGCTTCACCTGAGTGCCTCCCAGGAAATTAAGGAGTCCCACATGCTGAGCAAGAAGCTGTGGAAGACACACCAAGCAAGAGAATGTGCCTGAAGCCCTCCTGCTCTCTAGAAGTCAGAACACACAGTCACAGCTCTACTTCAGACTCTGTACATTTGGGATCTTGAGAGCAGTAGATTCAAAAAGGCTGATCTGGGATATTCAACCTGCACTGCATCCTACCCCCTCAGAGCTTTCATTTGGGAAGTGCGGGCTTTGTCTCTTCACCCTCACAGAAATAAAACTTGCATCTCTTAAAGCATTTTGCCAAATCACAAGACTTAGACCCACTATAAAACTGAAGGCATTCTCCCTTCAACCTGATGAGGAATAAAATCTAAGCATGACCCGCTGCAGAAAAGGGACAGTAGGATGAGCAGAGCAGAGAAGAAATGAGCAGAAGGGAGCTTCACTCCATAATCCAATAGTAAAAGCATTAACTTAGGAAAGGAGAAAAGGGAAACCTCACTTTACTGCTTCCAGTCAGCATTAAAATGCCCTTTCCCTTGTTCAGTGAATCCCATTGCCCCAGCCCCTCCTCTGCTTTCCACATCCAAGAAGAGAACTGAAGAATGCAATTGAAGTTATTCAGCCACTTTTAAATCACAAACATGTTTCTCAGAGGTCATCAGCTGTCTCCTGGTGGGGGCACCTCAAAACAGACCTTTATATTTCCCATCCCTGTCCTCAGGCTCCCTCTGAGGGAAAGCTCAGCTGTCCATGTTCTGTCTCTCCCAGGACATTTGGAGGGACAGGCTCAGGGATGGTACGTGCGCCATCAGCCACAGGATGTCCCTCTCAGGAGATGCTGCTGCCACACTGCTGCCATATGCCTTTTTATTTCATGACACCTGTTTGCACAGCGTGAGGCAGGAAAAAGATTACTTTCACAGCAGATTGGGAAATCATAGAATGTTCACAGGCAGACAGTGGGTTCAGGGAATATCTTGTGAAAGCATTTAACAATTCATATTGTCAGAACGTGTACGACCATCCAAATACATGCTGTTTCCAGTCTCCTGTGTAAGCACCACATTTGCAAATCATTAAGCCAAAGAAATCAAATTCTCTAGCTAAAAGTTATAAGCAGGAAAAAAATCATACACTTTTTCTGATTATTGTTACTTAACATACCCTATCTCCATGTTGGTTTTGAGCAGGATGGGTTTTGCTTCATTGATTATTCTTCTTAGTATTGCAAAGTAAATGAGAGAGTTGGCTTTTATGAACTTGTAAATAAAAATAACTATTCTCTCCTGAGTGCAGAATATTTATATCTGTTAGATACACAACATTACAATGGCATTGCTGGCCTTTAGAAAAGCTTGAGAACAGGTTTGTTCTCACTCTGTGAATGCTTCAAGTGCTGAGGAACACGAACTGATACATTAGTTTAAACCAAAGTGGTTCTGAGTTGAAGTGCTGCATAGATGCTCCTTTTCTCTCACTCTTCTGCAAGACCACAGTGACAGAAGAGCAAGACAGTCAGTTTAAATCTTGGGGACTAAGTCTTCAACTGCTGCACCAGATTGACCAGATCTGTCCAATCATGAATGTCCTCTCCTCCCTATGCTGTGATTTTTTTTTTTTGGACAGTGAGGATTTGAGCCTGTGCTAATTGTTGCAATGAAAGTAGTGCTACAGGTGTGTTACATGATGTGACAAAACGTAAGTACTCTAATGCTCAGTACAGAATAAATAAGTTGATTAAACAACCTCCAAATAGAAAGAAAAGAATTGTAGCATTTTCCAACTTTGAGAAAGTTTCGCTGCCATCTTCTTCCCCTCAACAAATAGCATGTCCCAAGAGCTGTGGAGGCACAGGAGCTGCACAGGGACACAGGCGGGCACAGCACAGCCGCACAGCTCCATTACAGATGGCCCTGCAGGAGCCATCTGCCTCTCAGCCGCGTTAATGCCTTCCTGACCCTGATCTGCTGTGTCCTAGAAGAGTTTATTTTCATTTTCATTTTCATTTATCTCACAAGAACTGAAAATGAACGGCAACTATTTTACATAGTATTTTTTTTTATCCCCTCCCTATGCATTTAATTACTTTCCAAAATCCAAACACACTTGTGCCTATAGTAAGCCATAGGCTCTCTGTTAGCCTGGATCCATGGTGCTGAATTACTTTAAACTTTGATGTCAAAAAGACCCCTGTACCACGCAGGTGTCCCCACAGCATCGTAGCGCCCAACACAGTGCAGTGACTGCTGTCTCTCCTGCACACACCTTCAGCTCTGTGTAACCCACACTGCAAGCGACAGACGCGTGTGCTCAGCTGCTGTTCAAGGGGCAGGAGTATTTAATTCACTCCAATTTCCAGCGGTGCTTTCGGCAGATCTCCACCCCTCAGGGAGGCCGTCTGACTGCTCGCCTGCTGCTACATGTACTTCTGACGGGACACCCGTGCGCTTGGTACCAGCGGGGTGTTTTCCCCGGGCTGCTCGGCCCGAGGAGCAGTGAGCCCCACAGACCCGGAGGAGAAGTTATTCCGATTGCCCTCCCGCGGCGGCCGCGCTCATTTCAAACAGGAGGCGGGCAGGGCTCAGCGCGCGCTCCCGCCCCCAACATGGCGGCGGAGTGAGGCGGGGCCGGGTGCGCGCTCACCCCGCGCCGCCGGAAGTGACGCGTTCGGGGCCGTGCGCGGCGGCGGCGGGAGGAGGTGCGGGCCGGGGGCCGCGGGCCGGGAGGTGCGGGGGGCTCGGGTTGCAGCGGGCGCGGGGCTCAGCGGGGCGCGGGGCCCGGCGGGACGCCCCTTCCCACCCTCCCGGGGGAGCTCCCGAGCGCCGCCCGGCCGGGT
>VWZT01005591.1:47884-88236 GCA_013397055.1 Pachycephala philippinensis | reverse complement strand
ACAGATTCTTTTCAGACTTTCTTGATAATAAATGTGAAAGAGATCATTTGAATAATAAAAGAACTATTATCTCATGAGTTCTTTGTTTACATCCATTTAGGCTCTAAGTAGTATTTCATAATCAGACTAAGTTCAGATTAAAAAAGAGATAATTGCAGGATACAAGATGGCTTTTTGCATGCTTAGCGTTTTCAAGTGTAGTTCTAATATGAACAATATTTAGTGAAAGATAAGGTAACAGTTTAAGAACGTTTCAGTTCAGACAGATTTGTGGAACACATTTTGCAAAATTCCATTTGTGATGTGATAAACAATGGTTTGAAAATGATCATCTGGTTTCTTCCAGCTATTCCAACTGCACAACACTATTTTATGTGGTAAGTACTGAATAAAAGCATTACGTGCCTTATTACCAGAAAAGTCTTTAAAACGTACGTATCTTTGCAGGGGATTGCTGTCTAGATCCATTTTGCAAGCTCAGAGTGCCTCTCCGATTTTTACTCATGTTTATGCCGCTCTTGTGGCAATTATCAATTCAAAGTTTCCAAATATTGGTGAATTGATCCTCAAGAGGCTGATACTGAATTTTCGCAAAGGATATCGCAGAAATGACAAGGTATGTAACATGTGAAGAAGCAGCGTGCTGAAACGTGGAATTCTGCCGTGTAACTGTGTCAAGGGTGTTCAAAGGAGCTTCAAAGGAACACAGCCAAGACATGGGTCGAGACCAGTCTGTGGGACATTTAGTAGTATTAGAATACCATGAAAGTTTGACAACCTATTCTGGATGGATACTGTGATAGTTTGGTTTTTTTTTTTTTGTTTTGGTCAGAGGTGTTTAATTTTAATTTTTTATTTTTGAAAGTGTACAGTGTTTAATTTTAATTTTTTATTTTTGAAAGTGTACAGTGCTAATTGTGAACAACTACCAGTATCCCAAAATAGTTTCATGACTAATTTGATTGTGAGATACGCAAATCTATAGTATGAGTTACAAATGTTTTCTTCCATATGTTAAAATTTCCTGGTTTATTTCTTTTGCAGCAACTCTGTCTAACATCTTCAAAATTTGTTGCACATTTGATGAATCAGAATGTGGTATGTTACTTTCTTTCTACTCAATCCAAAATGTATGTGGCTACATTTTAGTTTTAACAGCAGTACCCTAAGTGAAGATGCTCTGTCTGTTCTGAAGGTTGCTGAAAATCTGAGTGTGGTGCCTGCTTTAAGTTGTTAGGATCTCTTTAGAAAAGATATTGGTAATTGCTTATGCAATTATCACCTCTTATCATTACACTTATGTTCCAGAGCTTCCCCAGATTTCATGTGTATGTTTGGGCTGGTATTCAGGCATGTCTTGATGCAAAGCAAGGATCATTTGAGGCTCTGTCGCACAGACTTAAACAGAGTTTTCTTGCAAGATGTGTGTTAGCAGAACTAGATTCAGTTGTATTTGAATCAAATTTCTATCCAGCTCTATGCCACTTGTTTATGTGTTAGAAATCACATTATTTAAATCTCTGATTTAAATAATGACAAGAAGCAGTGTTTCAGGGGTGTGTTGGCAATGTTCAGCATTTTGGTAAAGAGGAAACTAATCTGAGATATGCTGTTTGCTTATATGCCTGATCCTGGAAGATCTGATTTAATTATAGATACAATGCACTTAGAATCAGGTTCTGTAATGTGAGTGCTGGTTTATTTGCTTCTTGGAAATTATTTTCTTAATGGTAAAATGTTTTTCATTACTTGCGTGTTCGCTTCAGTAGCACAGTCACATTCACTACAAAATTGGTGTAAATACTGGTGGTAAAACTGGATTTGAAATTTTGACTTCCTCTTAATCAGCTTTGCTCCACTACTGCTGCCTTGTGTGTGTGATTAAACTACTGTATTGTGGCATCCTCAAAGGCTGGAGGGGTCTGTCCAGTAAATCACTGGGATGATAGTGTAACATTGTGCATTCTGATTCTTTGCTGATACTCTTTCCACAGGCTCATGAGGTTTTATGTTTGGAAATGCTGACTTTGCTTCTTGAAAGGCCTACAGATGACAGTATTGAAGTAGCAATTGGATTTATTAAAGAGAGTGGGCTCAAATTAACAGAAGTTTCTCCTAGAGGTATCAATGGTAAGTACAGTTAGCCAAAAACCCATCTTGGCATTTGTATTAGTAAATACTTTTTATGTTTACATTTCTCTCTTTTCCGAAGCAATCTTTGATCGCCTTCGACACATCCTGCACGAGTCTAAAATTGATATGCGTGTTCAGTACATGATAGAAGTCATGTTTGCTGTACGGAAGGATGGCTTCAAGGATCATCCAATCATTCCAGAGGGATTAGATTTAGTGGAAGAGGAGGATCAGTTTACTCATATGTTGCCATTGGAAGATGACTACAACCCAGAGGATGTTCTTAGTAAGTTAGAAATGGAAAATAATTCCTTAATTGTATTCCCCAAGAAAATAAATTCAAGATTAAATATTAATAGTTTTCTTCAATTTGTGTTTTAAATAAAGATTCTCTTTTATTCTAAAGATGTTTTCAAGATGGATCCAAACTTTATGGAAAATGAGGAGAAATACAAAATGCTGAAGAAAGGTAGGAATATTTGTGTATATACACAACAGTTACCTATGGCATTTGCTTATTCAGCTGTTGCTGCCAACATTTATTTAACAGTGGGTGATATTTCTGTCCTGTGTAACTATCATTCACTTTCTAGACCTTTCCTTTGTGTTGCTGCTACTCTATGTTGTTTCTCCAACTATGTTTCCATTCAGTTATGATATACCTGCTTTTCGGCCTCTTCCACATTCTGCACCTGAGACATCCTTTCACTCTTCAGGTGTTGGATCAAGGGGTGTTTTTGTAATGAAAGTGCTGTAGTCTATATTCTGTTAATCTGGGATACTGCTGTTTCAGAAATTCTTGATGAAGGTGACACTGAATCTGAAGGCAATCAAGAAGCTGGAAGTAGTGAGGAAGATGAAGAAGATGATGAAGAGGAGGATGAAGATGGTGAGTGTATGGCACTTTACGAGCAATTGATTGATTTTAGATGAAAAAGGAAATAAAAGCTTAACTTAGATGTTTTGCGAAGCTGAGATGTTCAAATGTTAAGGAAAGTTTTCCTCTTCAATTATTCTCAAATCTAAGTCTTTACTAGCAAATAGTATAAAAATAATGGTCTGGAAGGAATAATTCAGCACAAGCAGAAAAGGAAAAGCAACTTTGCCACATTATTCTTGACAGTATCAGTTACCTTTGAGAAAAGCCTTGCAAACATAAGACATGAAAAAGAGCAAAATGAAAACACTTACTTGAACTTTTTCATGCTCTATCATATTTTTGAGTCACTTCCAAAATTAGAATGGATTTTCTTAAAACTGTATCTACATCCTCCATATCTCACTTACTTCAGTACAGCCCTCTTCCTTGATCTTTAGTGGAGACAATGCTTACTCATTTTCAAAGAATGTATTCAATTCCCAGGAAAAAATGTTGATGGATAAGCGGAACTGAAATTTTTGTGCAGACTAATGAGTAATTGCAAAGCCAGTCAAGTACTCTTCTTGTGGAATACCAGGAACGGATGTCCTTACTAGTTTGGTGGACTATTTCACAGAAGAGCCAAGCTCCCAGGCTGATGTAAAGTATGAGCATTCACATAATTTTTCATAATTTATGATTTTACCAAACTTCGAAAGACTGAAGGAATAGTGAATATTTTACAAATGACAGTGTTCTCTAAATGTTACCTTTGTTACAGATGAAGCAAATACCGATTTTTATTTTCTTTTCCTTATCTATAAAAATAAACATAAAAAAGTACATAAACCTGCAAACAATTGTAAGTACTTGTAGAAAAATAGTGTGCTACAGGCTCAGTAAATGGTAAATAGAGCTGTCCTAAAAAATTACTACATGTGTCTTCCTTAATATTTTGCTCTTTACAAACCCATGTTTTTCTTTTCCAGGTCAGAAAGTTACTGTCCATGACAAAACAGAAATTAACCTGGTCTCCTTCCGTCGTACAATTTATCTTGCTATTCAGTCAAGGTAAATATAAATTACACACCTGTGAGAGCAGTTCTTTTGAAATCGGTGAACTGTAATTCTCTTTCTTTTAAAATTCTTTCTTAATGTGCAATTTAAAAAAAAAAGAAGTGGGGAAGTGTTCTTGATGGAGCCTGACCTGACTGTGTAAAGCAGACTGTCTCCCAAATTCTCATTCTAAGATGAATCTTGTTTGTTTCAAAATGTTTGGGTAATGGACTGGGACTACTGCTGTAATGAGAATTTTTTGAGTGAACAGAAGTCGGTGATCTTCAGATTTTACAGCATCTTGAGAATTCATGAAAAAAATTTGAGACTACACTTAGTACAGTTTATCTCCACTTCTGAGATGGAGTTCTGCAGTGTGCTTCTCCTTAGGCCTGTTGCCATCTGCATTGTTTGGAAAACAAGTATGCAGATACCAACCCTGAAGTACAGTCTACTTGTGGTCCTCTTGAGAATGAACTGCCCTTGCAGTACGTGGCACAAATAGTCCAAACCTGCTGGGTGTAGTTCCTGTGTCAGTGGGGTGAGAGGAGAAATTGATCCGTTGCAGCCCATAATACTCTGCCAGTCTGATTCTGCATGAGGAGCGCAATGATGTAGTTGTGGTGTTGATCATTAGACATGTGAATTAATACCGTACTGAGGGGTACCAAAGGCTCTCACATTGCTCAAAGTTACCATTAAATGCTTTCTTGTCATACTCGAATTTGTTCATCTTGTACTTGGGTGGGAGGATGTACCCAGTGTAGCTAAAGGCTTTCAGAGCAGGAGTGCAAAGAGGACACTGTGGTATATGTTGCTTTTGGAGCTTGTGTGAAGTGCTTGCATTTCAGTCCGTTTCAAAATGTGCAAAACAAGTCCCACTTCTCTGTTTTATTAGTTTTATAAGATGATGTAATATTAATAATGATTTGAATCATCTTGTTTGCAGATTGCCCACAAATGTAATCATTTTGGATTAATTTCAGATAGAAAGTCATGAAGTACAAAATGTTTATTAAAAAATTCCACAACAACAACAATAAAATACCAGCAAATCAAACAGCTGAGATACTTTACTTCAAAACAGTTGAGGTTTCAGCACCAATGATCAATCTTAATATAATTCTGGAATGCTTTTAACATAGCATACATTGCACCAATAATAAGTATTTTTCTCTATTCAGCTTAGACTTTGAAGAATGTGCTCACAAACTGCTGAAGATGGACTTCCCTGAAAGTCAGACTGTAAGTCTTTATTCTTACTCTTTTTATTACTAACATTATTAAGGTACAGTACTATGGTAGTATCTAAAAACCTTACTCACATTCCATGGCCTAGTTTGTATAGCAGGCAGATGAATGAGAGTCATTCCTTACAGCTGTTGTTCCTCAAAATTAATTTCACAACCTTTAGAGCAAACAGACTGACACATTTTGTAAGCAATTTGTCTTATGCATGTGCTCCTTTCTGTCAAGCAACGTAAATGTTTGCTCATAGTCCGGTTAAAAAGGTCTTTTGTTTGGACTGGTGAAACTTTTATCCTGTGACAAGAATACAGTAGCATGGCAGTCATTCTCAGAGTTCTGTCTCTGAAAGAACTCAGGGCTGAAGATAAAATTTGCAGGTAGCTGTAGACTTTATCAGAGGGGCTTGAAATTTAGCACAGTGCTAAGAGTGTGGTTTTGGTGCTTTCACAGTCTTCGAGTAACAGTGTATTGAATTAAAGCAGTTTTGAGTATGATTGTTTTGCTGTAATTTTGGAGATCATAAGACTAAAGCTGTCTTGTCCTCAGACTCTGTAAGATCAATGCAATTGCTATGTTTTCAAGTAATGGAGACTGTTCTTCATCCAGTACTTCTGTTCCATACTGCTAGAATGTAAATACCCAACAAATTTTCCAAGCAGATTTTCAGTCAGCTCTAAGCTGTCGTAATGGGAGTTACACTTAGGCGAGCTCTTAACTTCTTGTGGCTTTAATTATCAGTTTTATTTGAAACAGTGTGTGCAATCGGTAACTTTAGTATAATACTAACTAGTAAGGGGAGATCTGGGCTACACTTAGGTGTTCTTTGAGAACTTGTTTACCTATCATTTTTTCAGTTCTTGTGCCATTTTGTTTCTAAGCTATTTACATGTAAGTAAACGAAGAATTGAGATTGTGTATTTTTTTATCTAGTTCTCTAATTCTGTGCATGAAATGCAATATTAAGCATGCATAAGATTAAAATTCTCAGTGAAGTATACATAACCTGAAGAATTCTAAAGAGTAAAAAAGAAAATCTGGTTTCCCAGCAAATCAATTAGTATTGATTATAAGTATATAGAATAGAGCAAACAATCTAGAATATATGTACTAGACCATACAACAGAGTTATAACACATAACACTACTTGCTTGTTGGATAACTGCACAGAGAACTACTTAACTGTTGGGATTCAATACCATGGCAGTCTCTGTCAGCTCCTAACTTCTGTGGGCAAAAGCTGCTCAGAAAAAATAAATTCCACAAGGGAAGGAAAAAAAACCAAACCAACAATTAATATCAACCTACGATTCAGTACTAGTTGTAGGAATTACTACAATTCAAGGTTCAAAACTGTTGTAAAACTGCACCTCCTATCACATGAGGCTTCTTCTGTGTGCTGATTTCTTTTTTTCCTTCAGAATCATAATTACTCTTCACCTCATTTAATCAAAGATATGAGAGCTTTGACTTGCTCATTGTATAGAATTAAGCTCCTTTATGGGGATAAAAATCTAAAAAAAAAAAAAAGACACTTCCTGACTGGTGTGAGAGCAGAAAGAACAAGCAGATGTAGGCAGTAAAATTATTCAGGGATTTCTAGGGCTTGAGTCTGTACATGTGGATAAAAAAGCTAAATGCACTCAGCAGGAAATTTGTTTAAATTAACTGCCAGTTTTTAAGCTGGAAAAGTCATCTTTTATTCGTTCAAGCTACTGTCTTCAGATTGAAACCTTTATTGAATTATTTCCCACTACCTTAATTAAAAACAAGCCATTATTAAGTTTGCAGGTGACACCAAGTTGGGCAGGAGTGTTGATCTGCAGGAGAGCAGGGAGGCAGAGGGATCTGGACTCTGGACGGGCTGGGTTGATGGGCGATGGCCATGTGAGGTTCAATGAGGCAAAGCGCTGAGTCGTGCCCTTGGGTCACAACAGCCCCAGGCAGCGCCACAGGCTGGGGCAGGGTGGCTGGAAAGCTGCCCAGCTGAAAGGGATATGGGGGTGCTAGTTGACAGCAGGTGAACATGAGCCAGCAGTGCCCAGGTGGCCAAGAAGGCCACTGGTATCCTGGCCTGGATCGGGAATAGCGTGGCCAGCAGCAGCAGGGCAGTGATTGCCCCTCTGCACTCAGGACTGTGAGGCGACACCTCAAGTGCTGTGTGTGGCTGAGGGAGCTGGGCCTGTTCACTCTGGAGAAGAGGAGGCTCAAACGGGACCTTATCCCTCTCTGCAAGGACCCAAAAGGAGGGTATAGCCACATGGGGGTCGGTCTCTTCTCCCAGGTAACAAGTGACAGGGCCAGAGGAAATGGCCTCAAGTCACGCCAGGTGAGGTTTAAATTAAATACTAGGAAAAATGTCATCACTGAAAGGGTGGCCAGTCATTGCAACAGGCTGTCCAGGGAGGTGGTGGAATCACCATCCCTGGAAGTGTTCAAAAGACGTGTGCATATGGTTTAGTGGTGAACACAGTGGCACTGGGTTTACAGTAGGACATGATCATAGAGGTATTTTCAACCTTTATCATTCTCTACTATTATTCTTTTAGCCATAAAGCACTTATTTTTATTTTTTGGGCTGTTTTACTGAAAGCTTCAACAATCTGTATTGCAGGATGTTGTGTCTTTTATTTATAATTTCTTTGCACTTTCTGATTCAAAGCTTTAAGCAGTCTTGAGAAATTCCTGAAATGTTTGCTGAACTCTTGGGTGAACCTGCAAATTTTGTTTATGCTCATTCTCTGTTCCAACTCCTACTATTTATGGCAGTCATCATGAGAGGCAGGAACTAGAGCTTTTAGCTGAAGTAATCCTTAAAAATCGGGTGAAACTTAAGATTCTAATTGCAAAATTTTTGTGCAAATCAAGTCTGATTTTACAGTAACTTTGTGCTTTTCTTCTGAAAGGCTTTACTTAATAAAATAATATTTATTTTATTCTTCTATTAAGACTGTTTTCCACAGGTTTTGAGTAGTAAATTGTCAATTAAATACAATCAAAAAACTAATAAGAATATCTGAAACCTGACGACAGATGCAAACTACAGGTTTGAGACTGATATAGTCCTAATGACTGTTTTTCTGGATAACTCTTCCAGAAATCTTTATGTATAGAAACTTTTGGTGTGATTTATGAGGGCTGAGTTCAGAAATACATTAGCAGTTTTTACCAGTGGTTGAATTACCAGATTATCGTGTCACATTAACTTCTGTGCAACACAAGTTGTTTGTCTGCTTAATACCAGTAATGGATCTGTTGCACAGCTCTGACTCGCAGAAAGAGGATTAGGGTTCAGATGGATAATCTGTGGACTGCAACAAAATAATACTGCTTTTTGGCATTGCAGTTTGGGACCAGCTGCTGAAGGGGGCTGTCAGCACTCCTCTGGTTTTTTTTTTTTGTTTTTGTTTTTGTTTTGTTTTGTTTTTTTTCCTCCTGAGGAAAGACATTCAAAGTGTTGAAGTTCTTTCATTTCTAAGTAAATTTACTAGGAGTGGGTTTGCTTTTATTCATGTTATTTAGACCCAACTGAAGTCTGCAGATCAAAAGTGGAATAGCTTTGCTGTCTGTACTACAGTCTGTGAGAAGCAGTTCTAAACAAGTCTTGCAATTTCTTCTTTGGGCATATGTTCAGTCTTGGCAGAGCTCAATATTTTACTTCTTTTAAAAAGTACTGCTATTATCTCTGTTAAAGCTGCATTAATCCTATGCATTACCAAAAAAGAAAACTTAAATAAATTAAACTATAGTTAGAGGAGTGTGGTATTACCAGTTGTTCTCGCTTCTGAACTGTGGGGAATGCAAGCAAACAAGCCCAGCTGAAATGCAGACAACTACAAAAATGAAACCAACCATACATTGTTCTTGCTCTTTGAAAGTGTGCCTAAAATGGTTTGGTTTTTAGGCTTTTTTTCTTTCTTGGCTTGTGATAAGAACTAAACTTGTATACAGAAATATTGCTAAATTAAACAAGAGCCTCTTCTAACACTGTGCATATTCCAGATAAAGGTAATGCGTCACCAGATATTTCTTTCTTTTTTTTTTTTACTTGAAATGAGAAAAATTCTTGCAGGCACAGCCTTCTTGAAAGAATTATGCATGCATCTGACACATCTTCATTTTTACTGGGTGGTGTCACTTGCTCAAAGGAGTCCTAGGTGGTGGTGTGGGAGTGTCAGTGTCTCGTGTTATTTATGCCTTGAGTCTTGAAGATAACACAAGTACTTATGTTGACTTGACTATTTTCACTTTCACTGAAAATATAGTTCAGGAAACTGATATAGAGTGGGATGATCTAAGGCTGATAATTATGCTCTGGTCAAATTGATGATTTCTTAGATTCATTGGTTTCCTCTCTAATTGGAGGGCATTGCATCTGGTAGGTTTAGCAACTGCACCATGATTGGTTCACAGCCTTGCTCCTGGCTGTAAAAGGTAATCATCCTCAAGTAGCTTTCCTGTCTTTTGAAGCAGGAGTTTTTGTGAGCCTAAGATGCAAAGTCATTGTGAATTTCCATGATTTATCAATTAAAAAATAAGTACATGGCATACCCATATCATGTACATACCATGTTGTGGTATTTCTTGATGTCTACAAAATGAAGGTACAGAGTCCATACAGAGTTAGGCTGTTGTGTTACTGATAGCAGGCATTAGCTAGAATTTTTACTAGATTTTGATCTTCCACAAATGTGTGTATGCATTTAACCTAAGGAGATGGAATTGCTCAGATTACCTCAGTGGAGTCACTTAAAGTGAAGTTTTGCATGTGCAGCCTTCAGGTGGAAGGAAGGAGATACTGTGAGACTTTGATATATTATTTCATTTTTGTGTGTGTGTGTATGTTGCAGGCTTGTAGCAGCATGATTAAAAATATATCTATCCTTATATCCAGTTAATGATTCCAGTGTAAAATATTGTCTGAATTATACAAGATTTGTGATAACCATATTCAGCTTTAAGCATATGTTGCTGTAAACATAAAAGAGGTTGAGGAAGAAAAGGGACAAAAGTTGAGGAAGACCATTAGCTGAGCACAGGACAGACGTGGAAACATGGTAGTAGCTCCTAGAAGCACTGCACATAGTTTGATGAGAGCCTGCCTGCCACTGAAACGCCTTCAATGTCTTTGCCAGCTTTGGCTCTAAGTGGTAACATGCCAAATAAAGAAGAGAAAGCAGAGATGCTGGGAGAAGTAGGCTGTGTGATGGTTACACCCATTAAAATATGCAGCAGTAAGGAAGGCTTTAAGGTAGTCAGTGGGAGTAAAATACGCTTCAGTGAAAGAAAAGAGAAAAGAGAAAAAAGAAAAGTGTGGCATCTGTAAAAGCAGTGAAAATACATAAAATGAAAGGCACTTGTTTCACATCATTCCAATTTCACATTGATTTAAATGAACCTAAGGCCTTCGCTAGGTTTGCTCCCAGCAAATCAATTTCTTTAGTTCCATGAAGAAATTTCTAGAAATGAAATGTTGACATTGAAAGTTTTATATTTTAAGAACAGCTTACAGGGTGGGGATGTCTCATGACGGCTTCAGCTTGTGTATGCAATGGACAGAACTGAGCTGTGGGGCTGGCAGGGGAAGGGAGGTGGAAATGGCATCACTTCCAGCTAGGGAGGGCAGAATTGACCTCCACGTGGAGGCTGCCTGTGGGGCAGCTCTGAAATTGCAGTCTTGGCTGAATGTAAATCTTAAAGAAATTGCAAAAAATGAGGGGAGAAGGGGTAGGGAAATACTAGCTGTGAAAAGGAACCCGTGATTAGAAGGGGGTGAGTTACTTTACCTCTTCTGTCTGCAGTGAGCACAGTATTTGTGTGAAGCTGAGAGAATATAGATTGGGCAGGGTGTGCTTGTGTTTTAAAATGGTAAAACTGGGAGTAAAAAAACAAGTCTGATTTTTCTGTCTTTCCTTTAGCATCTTTAAATGTATGATGATACTTGCCATGCTAGGTTGAATCACGGTTCATCTAAGCCGTTATTCTGTTTGAGTAAGAGCAAACAGGGAATGTTTAGGGAGGGCTGTGAGAAATGCACTGCATTTAGAGGGAGCTTTCTCCTTGTCTTAGCAGTTTTGGGAAGTCCTGCTGTTTTGCATGATACAATAATAAATTCAAGATCTTCACAAAAGATGATTCACTATCTGTGTGAGATGTCAGGTATTTTTGAAGTGTTTTACTTCATGATTGGATAGTTATGTATACTTTCTTAACTAAGCTGAGTAGTTGTTGAGCATTGTATGGAAAGAGTTTAACAACAAAATATAGAAATTGCCTGTAAAATTGGGCAACAAATTCTTTGTGTTCTTTAAAACAAGTGGTGGGCTAAATAACAGGCTCTTCATGCCATAAACATCATTGGGAGTACAGAAATGAGTTAACTAACCTTTGAAGCTGTAAATTAAGCTAGAATTGCCATCTGAGCTTGTTGCATCTCTTAAAAAGTAATTAAATAATTGTAAAGTTTGTTAATTTTAAATCTGGAAGACAGTTACTCTAGACCTAACCTCAAATTGTTTAGATAACACCAGCAAGAAAGTCTTTATGGGCAAACTTATTTTCATGCATGTGGTTATTCAAGATACCCTCCTAGAAATCATTGTAATATTTAATTAAAATGTTAAAATATTTAATTACTGTAAACCACAGGGGATACCAAGACTATAATTGCATTTAAGACAAGGAAGAAAAGTAATTTGTTTTTCAAGTCTTCCTGACATTATTAACAGTGGCATCAGCACTTCACCCTTTTTATTGTTTAAAAACTGATTAACTGCAGCATTACTGTAAAACGGGATAATATAAAAAGTTAATATGCATTTTAATACATCACATTAACACAGTGTGACAGCATTAAAAGGAATGCCTTTAAACACATCTGTAAGTTTGATACCTTACTACCTTGTTATTTGGAGGGGTGTTTTCTTTTCTTGTTCAGCATGGTTGGCTTTTTATTTGTTGTGAGTTTTTATGGTGGGCAAAAACGTTTCTTGTGAATACATGCTTGGAAGAATGACACAAGTGGGAGAATACGCAATCCAGTATATGCTACAGTAAATTGGTGAAAGATACAAAGAGAACAAAATGCTTGAAATCATACAGTAGTTTTTATAGGAATGTTACCACTAGTTTAAAGAGAAATTAAACTAATAATGAAACATACAGGACTGACAGCCAGAAACTTATTTGGGAGTGTCATAAATTGGATTATGCTGTGGAATTGGTGTTACAAGAAAACAGTCATTAAAAAAGTGAATGGGCAAAAACTGCAGGGCTGTTTTAAGCATTGTGTATTTCATGGCTTTTAATTTATATAAAAATGTTTGCTTACTTGTCTTAATGTTTCAAAATGTGCCCTGAACCAATTCATAACTGCATTACAATCTGTGACTCAGGAAGAAGGTAGGTAGAAGGTCAGCCGAGTAAGTTTGGTTTTAAACCTGCGTGGTCTCAGGGGCCGGGACCTCTGCTCCTGCCAGTGCAGAGCTCTGGCCTGAGAGGTGTGGTACAAAGTGTTTTCCTCTGGTTGCTGGTTTGCTGTGTGTGAAAGCAGAGGAAGAGGCAGCTACCAGAGGCTGATACGATAATCTTGGGGTTATGATGTTGGAAGACAAGGGGGAAGAGAGCCAGAGAGCCTGTATTCCAGAAAGACTGGACTAACTGTCCTACACAGTTTGCGTTATGGAACACGAGAGCATCTTCTGTTCTTCCATCCATGTTCACCAAGGAGACAGGGGAAAGTGGAAGGCAGGCTGTCGATGATGGGGGAATGCACAAACATTTTGGGAGACTAATCTGGTTAGGCTTCCTCTGTTCATTCCTAGCCAAGGAGAGATGCTCTTCTATAAAGGGTGATTCAGAATATGAGCCTAAAACACCTGCTTTAGAAAGGGTTCTCTTGCTTATAGCAGAAGTCCAGGCATATTGGCCTCCCAAATCTGAGTTTAGTCTTTCTGAACATCTCCCCCAGGGCTGAAGCCATTGCAGTGACACTCATGGTAAGCAGGGCTTGTCAGGCGAATTATGGCTGAAGAGTTAAAGGTATTGGTATATACCAAAATTAACAGATATTTCTGATTTTGGAAATAGCTGCTAAGAAATGCACATTGTGTTTCCAAATGGTTTGTCTGTAAACCATTTTGACAATTGGAAGTTGTAAAGAATTTTCATTTTCTGTACATGCAGGGATTAGTACTATTTCAAACAAACCAAAACAAACCCCAAAAAGAAATTAAAAAAACAACTGACAAAAACAAAACCACGAGAAAAGCCCTCAAAACCTTCACTTTGTTATCTTGTAACTCCTTTTTTCACTGTGGTAAAGTCAGTTTGTAAAGGAGTTCTCACTTTTTTTTGGTTAGATGTACAGTGTGTTAACACGTAAATCTTAGTTTAATCAGAAGAGGAAATTTGAAGGGCAAAAGTTCATATTCATATCCCGGAGAAATTCAGAAAGCTGCTGGTGTTGCCAATCAAGTTTGATGTAAATGCTCATTTCAAAGCTTGCATCCATGTAAGGCTTCCTTCCGTTACATGGTATGTACTAATAGGGTTTTTTGCTGCTACAGTGAATTTACCTAGAGAAATATTCTTTTCTTCATAACCCAGAAAGAACTCTGCAATATGATACTTGACTGCTGTGCTCAGCAAAGAACATACGAAAAATTCTTCGGGTTACTGGCAGGGGTGAGTTCTGTTTTCAAATTTTACACTTACTGATGGAAAATTTCATTGGTTTACTCTACTTTTTGTGTGTCAAACTTAAGTTTTAATGGATAAATAAAACTAATAGTCTTTTTATCATTCTGAAAATGCTTAAGTTAGTTGATTGTTTCAGTGGATTGAATTAGCACTTTGATTGTAAAAAGCATAGTGAATGCAGAATGAGAGAACTCACTTTCCCTTTATATTGTTGCTTATTTTGCCTCTCTTTTTTCTCATTATGGTAGAACAATAAATCAGTGGCAAAGAAATGGTACTAAAAAGACGTAATAGTTTTATGAATTACCAGAAAATAGCCTTTTTACAGTGCTGAAGATTAGTCTTGGAGACTCTTGTCATTTACCACCTTGTTCAAAGCTGCTTAGTAGGTTTAATTTAGAGCACAAGACGGAATACTTACTGTCCTGGGTTTGTGGGTGTTTTGCCTGCTTCTCAGTAAACAGCTAACTCTCTGGTTTTGTGTAACTAACTGCTAATTTAGCTGCAGTTGTTCCTTACTTAAGGTTTCTCTGTCGATAATATTGACACGTCTGAAGAGTTAAGATGAAGTACTTATCTTCTCAAGGGAGCAAGTTGTGCCGAAAGGGAATGTTTCTTCTCATTTGTATTTTTCATCCATTATTTCAGGAAATCCCTTTGCTGACAGTTACAAAGCACTAACCATAAGAATCTTCATGTTGAGATGAATATAAATGTTGATTTCCATATTCTTTGGAATGTTTATGTCCAAAATGTCTTACCTCTGTGTTTCCTGCTGCCTCTCTAAATTGCAATAGTCGTTCAGTGATGTCCTGAGAAAATGGGGTTGTGTCAGGTGAAAATGCTGGATGTGTAGAAGTAAAGCAAACTGCTGGATAATTTGCTGTAGTTCAGAATTTATAATTACTACTTTGCAATGCAAATGAGTTTCTTGTCCTGACAAACTGCTCAAAGCTATAAAATATATCCATTTGAGTGTTTGCTCTTTCTCCAAGGGTGATTTAAAAAGGAAGTCTTGCAGTAAATATTGACACCATTAGGTCACTAAGTTGTAGGTTATTTGCATGTTTAGTATTTTGTTCAAACTGGTTGTTTAAATTGTACCGTGTTGTCTCAGCGCTTCTGCATGTTAAAGAAAGAATACATGGAATCCTTTGAAGCCATTTTCAAGGAGCAGTACGATACCATTCATCGTTTGGAAACGAACAAGCTGAGAAATGTGGCCAAGATGTTTGCTCATCTCCTGTATACCGATTCCATTCCCTGGAGTGTGAGTTAAAACAAAAAGCCATTGTCCTCAATTTCTTGTTCAACAGTTAATCTCTAGTACTCCACAATAACATATAATACATGAATTCTAGTATTTGTTCTACAATGTGTGATGACTTGTGGCAAACTGGGTTATTTTAAGTAACTTCTCAGACACTGTCAAACAATTCTGGTTTGCTCCATCTCCTCTTTCTTCCTCTTACGCATCATCATCCCCTCTCCCCATTTTTCAGTAGCTGATTTAAGCTAATATTTTATGGAGTTCAGCTGAAATTGGTTGATTAAAAAATACTTATTTTTGGAAAAGATTTTTGAGCTTCTAAGTTTTGATAAATTAGAAGTTGAATTGAATTACAAGACGATAAAAATACTGCAATTTTATGGTTTAAATACCTAACAAATAAAAGCAATTTGCATTCTGAGATATAATAATATAACACTAAGAATGAAGAAATAAATGTCAAGGTAACTTCTCTTTTCATATTGTTTTATTCTTGTTTTATAGCCTAGTCTAACTATCATTCTTCAAGCGCACATAAAAGTCAGTCCAAATATTTTACCTCTTTGGTATTTAAGTCCCAAATCTCTTAACTTGCCAGAAGTTCACACACCTGATTTTGTCTTGTGGAGCTCTCCTAGTTAAAAAAAATCCGTAAAGCATTACTAGCATAAATATGATCAGCAGCTGCTCCCAGGTGGTAAAAAAGAATTTTTGAGAAAGGAAGTCTTGACTAGAATTTATGAACCTTCGGGAAAAGAGTAAGTCTTTATTAGTTATTTCAGGGGGACAAAAGTTTTTAAGCTAAAGAAAAGAATGTATGTTTAAACTTAAGGGTTTGTGTTTTTCTGAATTATCTTCAGGTCCTTGAATGTATAATACTGAGTGAAGAAACTACCACATCCTCCAGTAGAATTTTTGTCAAAATATTCTTTCAGGAACTCAGCGAATATATGGGACTTCCTAATTTAAATGCAAGATTAAAAGATGAGTAAGTTCAAATTTTATTTTCAAAACTGTAAATTTAATTAGATTCTTTATCTGAAAACATACAGATAAGAGCTCTGTGTTCAAGTAAGACTGCCCTTCTGTAGCTGCAGTACTTCAGAAATAAGTTCATGTATAGATTTAGTCATTGCAAAGAGTCACTTTTGAAGCTGAGTGCATTGCCGTCATTTTGGGTTCATGTACGTGCATGACTCTTTGCAAGATGTATCTGTTCCCCCTCCACCCCCCAGTGACACTCAGCTACAATAAGAATTTTCTAAGCGAGTTTATTTTTATATATTGTCAGCTATGTAGCCGCATAATAAATGTTACTGGGGCTTCTCTTTCTGACAAACCTTAGGAAAAACACACAACTGTTAGAAACAGTTTCTCTAGGATTGGTTATTAATCCTTGAATATAGTATAAATAACATTCTTTTAAATCTGTATGGGATTTAATGCATTGCATTCTGGCAATGTTACTTGCAGTTGCTTGAGCTATTTCCTCTAAGTTGGGATTTCTTCTGTGTATGATGAAGAATTTGGTAGATGCTTTAGATCATGTAAACTTAAATTTGAAACTATCCCTAAGGCCCTGTGTGATGGGATTTCATCATGGATCCCTACATCTTTGAACTTCCTGGTCAGCGCCTGTTACCCTTCACTATCCCAGGCTACTGCCGTTTCACAAGTCACTTCAGGGCTTCACAAAGTTGGGGTTTCTGTTGTCATTATCTGTCAGTATGCGGGCAGCTCTCCTGCGTGTGCAGTTTATGTTTTCATAAAAGAGCAAGTTTTTAAATGGCATTTGAATAGATGCTTCACAGGTACAAACAATGAAAGCATTGAAAAATGCGTGAAGAGAAAACTTTTGTTTTCCTGTGGAGATCCATACAGTTTGTTTTTCAGTTTCTTTATGTCAGTGAGAGTGCTGAGCTTGCATGGTGTTTAATTTAGATGTTTGTTTCAATCAGGACACTGCAGCCTTATTTTGAAGGATTATTACCTCGGGATAACCCAAGAAACACTCGCTTTGCCATCAATTTCTTCACTTCTATAGGCCTTGGAGGACTAACGTGAGAACACTTTTCTGATTTGATATTTATTTTTCCTCATTTTCCTTTTCCCTGCGAACAAAAAAATAAAGTTGTAGACCAAATTTTTTTTTTTTTTTTTTTTGCTTATTAGGGATGAATTACGGGAACATCTTAAAAATGCACCAAAGTTGATTATGACACAGAAGCAAAATGTTGAGTCATCAGATTCCTCTTCATCTTCAGACACAGACTCTTCCTCAGATTCTGATTCTGACAGCAGCAGTAGTAGCTCAGAGTCATCCAGCAGCAGTGACTCCTCATCTAGCAGTGACAGCAGCAGTGACTCAGGTATTTAAACACCAGCAGTACAACTATTTGCTTCTCTTTTATTTATTCCTCTAGATATGTTTATTACTGTTTCTGTGTATACTTGTTTTGAGGAAAATCTGACTATAGACACTGGTAATTTTTCTGTTTTAAAAACGAATCGGTTTTTTAACTTTAAGTTTAAAAATATTAAATATTGCTTATGGAAATTTATTTTTGAATTTAGAAAACCTGAGTTCCATTTTTAGAGACTTAAATATCTGAGAAGCATTGGTTTGTAGGTTACTTTTTGTACACAGTTCATACCTGTTGCACACTATTATGACTTAGTTTTTTGGAGGATTGAGGGATTAGAGTCATTCCCAGTTATCATCTCTGTGTTTACTGGTGAACCATGGATGTCTACAACTCTTTTTTTCTTGGCTTAATTGAGTGATCTTGATAATCCTTTTGTGTTTCCCTAGAAAAACATTCTTCTTCATGAGTCAGAAATCATTTCTTCAGTTCTAGCAATGTGTTTAAATATTGTTCTCCATCTGAGTCCCTATTTCTAATTCCTCTGCTTCAGGAAAGGCTTGTGTGGTGATACAGTGAAGGTTCTTGTCTGTAGAGAAATTTCCAAGGAAGAATTAGCTTTTGCTGACAATTTATTTTGTATTTTTATGCATTATAATTAGTGTTCAGTAACTTACACTATCGTGCTGATGTAGAACCTTCTATTTGACTTGCACTGCCATAAACATTGCTTAATCTTTAAAGTAGTTGCTATTATGAGTTAGTGTGTGCAGTCTCCCCCAGTATATATAGCAGGAGCAGATGATAGCACAGCATGACTTCCTGTAGTACGGAAGTTTGCTGATTCAAAGTTAATTTGATTTATTACATGTCTTTGAAATGAAAATGATTAATAATATAAAAGCAGTGTGAACTGCTCCTGCTTTGAAAATGCAGTTCTATTCTCCACCACAATCTCATGTCCAAAGTGGGAGCTGTGTGTCATGGCTAACAGCATTAGTGACGACAGGAGGAGAGGGGAGGGCACAGGCAAACAGGGTCAGAGGAGGCGCTGGTTCAGCACCGAGCCAGATGGTCCTGCAGGGACAGCTGCAGCTCTGCTGAGCTGCTTGATAGGAACCAGAGGGGTCAGTCCTTAGTGACAAACCAAGTCTGCAGTCTGCGAGTAGAAACACAGGGGTTTTTCAAAGTTTAGGACCTTCTCTTTTACTACTTGCCTTTTCTCCATTGAGGAACACATTCATTACAATTTGCATCTTGATGCCTTTGCAGCCTGATTTCACTTTTCAGTTTCTTGTGTACTTTAATACAGTGGTCAAAACACGAATTGGAGATAACAATATTCTTTAATGCTAAACTTGATTGAGGTTCCATTACTGGTTATAACTCCGAAGTCTTCCTATGTTTACAGCTTTTTAAATCCATAAAATAACTTGGAAGAGCTGAAAGGCATTTTTCAGAGGAATGTGCTGCAGTATTTCAGTGTTTTAATGGTGCAGTGTATAAAACAGAAATAGAAAAGCTGCTGATTAGAAATTGAGCTAAGTTAGAGATTACTGTTGTACTGCCTGTTAATGCTTGGAACTTCATCAGCTTGCTCAGCTCAGCACTGCCCTGGGGAGGAAGTTCTAACCAAAACAGGTCTAGCAGAGGATAAAGTTTATCTGCCATCAAAGCAGCTGGTTCATTCTGTTTGCTTTCTCAGGTCTTTTCCTGCATACTGGTGGATGTAAAATAGTATGGAAGACACTGCTTAAGAAACCTAATGGATTAAAATGTATCTGAATTGATCCATCATTGCATTTTAACAATAGGTCAGCAAGCCTTAGTTCAGACATGAGACTAGACAATTCAGATAATGCATGTACTGATAAATCAGTTTATGGCTGTGATATTTTCGAAGGTGATGAGAAGCAGCTGATGTGATTCTATAGTTCATACAGTAAGGTGAATTAATGGTTATTGTAAATGGCTGTTAGTGCCAAATACTGTCGAGTGGGATCTAAAGGTCCCTGATAAAGAGCAAACAGGAAGGGTAAGGCCTGTTCCACTGAGATGACACTACTGTGTATTTAAAAATACAGAAGTTAGTTTTAATCTTGTTGACAAAGTTGTCGCTATTTCTCCTGAAAAATGAGCCTGAAGGCCATTGTTACATTGCTACAATACCATTATGTCAAGCCATTTCATCCTACCTCTCTTTCCTCATGGGATAGTGTTGGAGATTTTTCCTCATCTGCTGGTTTTCATCTCCATTGACTGGTAAGCTTCTCCAGGAAAAGTAAATGATTTTGAGACTGGATAGTCCGGGAAAGGTCATCTTCCTATAAAAAAGATTCTCTGTGAGAGTGCTTTGATGTATGACTTTTATAGCTTATGCCTGGTCCTTGGGTACAAGTCAGCGAGAGAGTGATGACAGGTAGAGGTTTTCAAAAGACAAGCATCACTTGTAGATAGCAAAGGGATAAAAATCAGGAGCTCATTATTTTGGAACCTTTGTCCAGATGCATGCACACAAACGTTTTCTGAAAGAAAACACTCTCCAGAACTCTGTAGTTTAATAAGTTTAACATACTAAATTAAAATGCAAGCTTAGTTCCTTAATTTGTTTTAATTTCAGATGTTTCTAAAGCCAAAAGAAGGAGAATGCAAAAGAAAAATAGAGAATCTGATAAAGTTTCCAGGAAAAAACAAGAAAGGAGAAGGAAATCACTTGAAAAGAAGATGGGGAGGAGACAGCAAGAGGAAAGAAGTGATACTGAGAGCAAATCAGAAAGAAATCACCGACATGTAAGAGAATCACACAGGAGAGACGATGTATCAAAATACCATCACAGAGACGAGTCCAACGGCAGAGACGGTTACCACAGTGGGAAGGATAGGAACCATGAAAGAAGTAAGGATCCCGAAAATAAACACAGCAATTCAAAACTGAAGAAAGCAGAAAGAAGAGCTTCCGTATCTGATGATGAAAATTACAGACACTGGAGCAAAGACGATGGACATCGTAGTAGGAAAAGGGAGAGATCGAAATCCCGAGAGAGGGACCGTGGCCATTGCAGCCCGAGGGAGGAGGAGCAGGAAGAGCGCTCCAGGAACGGTTCGGAGAAGCACCGGGACAGGCACAGCCGTCACCCCGAGCAGCACAGGGAGTCCCGCAGGAATGGCGACAGGCGCAGGGAGAATTCCCCGCACAGGCGGAAATAAACCCCGCCGCCCTTTGCAATCAAAGTCCATTTCCGAGCTGTTAAAACTGTATTTTAAAATCTGTTACTGGAGTTTCTTTAAAAAAAAAAAAAGATTTTGTACAAAGTGATAGTTTGCATTTGTAAATTTTACCAGACTTTTTCAAATTTTCAGTACCACTTTTTTATAACTGTATCATTGAGTCTTTCTGTTATGTTCTTTGTTTGGAAAGACAAAGCTCTTTATTTTGTGAATAAAACAGTAAGATACCAGCAAAATGGGTGTTTTGTCACTTAGTTTCAAGTATTTGTAATTGTAACTTTGCAATCTAAAAAACGTTGGTTTTTTACTTTGCTTGTTAATTGAAAGCCAGATGCTGAGGCTGGGGTAATAATGTACAAATTTCAGATTACAGTGTGAATGTTACATGAGAAAACTATAAAATTTTCAAACAGGCATTCAAATCTGCCTGTTCTTTCAGCCACGCAAACATGAAAGCTTTTTGACCAAAATCTTCAGGAAATACTCAGTTGATATTTTTTTTTTTTTCTTCAGGAGTTAAAAATTGAAAACACAATGTTGCTGTTTTAAATGTCACATGTGAAAGTGTGTCAGCTTGTTCTGCTACTTTTCACAATGTTTTTTAATATTGTGACATCCTGAGCTAGTTACACTTGTGATCTTTTTGGAAAAAGGGTTGGTTTGAGTCGTTATTTTTTCAGTTGTGACTTTGATTTCCAAGTCTTAGTCTTCAACTCTATCCCTACAACAGAAATGTTTAAGGAACGTCTTTTCCAGTATATAAAAACTAGAAAGCAAAACAGGAGATGTTTCAAATCTTTTTAGATGTTTTGAAGTGCTCAGGTTTATTGGAAACAGAGTTCAAAAACAAACCACCCCTCAGTTGCTGCAGCAGTTTACAATATAAAATTATTCTATCTGGAGTCATGGGGAACAACTCAATCTTGATTTCCTGAGAAATGAATCAAAATCATTGGTTAAGACTAATTCTCAATATTAAGTTACAGAACAATTTGCCAAGTCTTCAGGGTTGAAATAGGAAAAAGTGTGGGGGCATGGTCAGTAGGAAAGAGGTGGTAGTTGCAGATTATGCAGTTATTGATGCTGTATGACAACATTGCTTTTTCATTTGTGAAATGAACACAATTGCTGGACAAAAGAGAACTTTCACGTTTCATATGTAAATCATATTTCTTGTATAAAGCATAGGAAATACATTTGAGCTGTTTTATAACAGAAAGTAGAACCATTCCTAAGGAAATAGATCAGTTTTGCCTAAATCTCATCACAGCATTTTTCTAAGAAAAATGTCTATTTTATTTCTTTTCCTGTATTTGACAGAATTTATTTCTGCAACCTTTCATGTAATAAAACGTTTTCAGTCAAAAACATTTTCATAGAAAATAAATTCATATTGCAGAAAAAAGACTTCTATCTTGTTAAGGCACACAGCTAAAAATACTTAGGTGGCATCATGTGGTATATGTTTAAACTGTTGGGTTTTTGCCCAACGCACGTCTCATTTTCAAAATGATGTGTGCATTTTGGCAGTGTGTTAAATCCACAAAAACTTAATTTGAAAGAATGTTTTCTAAAAGGAATTCTGCTAATTCTTATGCTTTGATAGCTCTCTATGCACCTTATTGAAAATAATCTCTGCTACATAATGGTTTAATTGTACAAGCTTATTTAATTGATCTAGAGTAATACTTCCCTTACTGTGTTATGGGTTTAATAGTGTATATTTTATTAACCCATGACAATTGAGATATTCTGATCAAGTTAAAAAGTTTGTTAATGACACCTTTAATAAATGGAAATACATGAAAACAATACATGTGAAAACATATAACATTTATTCTGCAGCATCCTGTGCCAGCAGTCCAGTCTTTTACTATAGAGTATCTGTAAAAGCATGTTTCTTTTATAGCCTCTGCCTGATCACTTTAATTTGCTAGTTTGTGATGTGTTTTCCTTGTCATCTTGTGTGTGATTTTATAGACCTAAACCTGTATATTTGCCATTTCTTTTCTAGAAGTTAAAATTCACCTGCAAGCTCACCTTACACAGGTCTGCTCTCTAGGCTTGTCCTCCTGCCCTTTATTTATTTTGCTGTATTTTTTACAAGGGACAGAAGTCACAATACTCTGTAGTATTCAAAATGAGGGTATTGCAGGAGATGCACAGTGCTATAAGAGTTTGGGGGTGATCAGTTCTCAGTTGCAGTAGAGCTGAGTGACACTGAGTGATCTGGGCTTGCTTTCCTCAGCAGTAACAGCGGATTGTAGACCCCACACAGTAAAGGAGTGACTCATGTATCTCATCTGTAATTAATACTGGAGCTCTAGGTTGTGATTTGAACAGCAATTTTGACTGAAAGACTTCAAGATGTGGAGGTCCTGTGATTTTCTTCACTGTTTTGTTCAGTTGTTAATCCTTGATACTTAAAACCAAGGTTGAAAGGCCTTGGCTTGTGGGATGACTGATGGAGGAGGAATCTTCCAGACTCAGCTGTGAACCAGAGATTTGTGGGAAGGAATTTGTGATGACCTGCTCTGATGCTGCATGCTTAAAATTTAACTTTTGAATGTGGTTGTAATATCCACGTCCATAGATACAAGCAAGAGAGGCTGCATCCCTTTTCTAGGAGTGCCTGGCCAAGTTCCTAAATTTCCTCACAGTGGTGGCGTGAGGTGTGAGGGAGATGAGCTGCTGACGCACCCAGCAAATTCATGTTGGTGTAGGAATAGATCTCGACTGAAGCTTTGTGGTATTGGTAAGAACTGTAATTCTGCTCTGTAACTATATTTGGAGTAATGTCTCCAAGCGTGGCTGTTCATGTACTCAAGTCTAAAGCGTGTTTTTTGGGGGAGAAAAAAAAGACTACCACTGTTCGGGCCACATGGTTACATAAATCATCAAAATACAACCTTACAGTACAAAAGCAGATAAATTTGGAGACAAAAACTTCCTGTTTAAAATACATTAAAATTGTCTTTAACAGATGATGCTTTCTAGAGCAATTTTAGTTGCTGTTTAAGCAACATTGCAGTCTTCAGATTGTAGATAGATAGTTCATCTCCTCAGTTCTGCATAGGAATGGGAGCCTGACTACCAAAATGTTTTTCTGCTTGTGTTACGTTAAATGACTTTTATAGTCAGATCATGTACATACTGAAAATCAAATTCAATTTTGAGTGTTCCTGGTAGTACTAACTAGATGTCGATGGTACATTATTTTACCCTAGGAGTATGGTGTCCTCTAATTTACTTGAGGCTCCGGTAACGTAACTCTTCTTAACTTTTGAGTGCAGGGTGTACTTTAAAATGTCTGACTCCCAAAAATATATGAGCTAGGGTGAGTTCTTTAAGCTCCAGTAGCAATTTAAATGCCTACCTGCTATTACATTGGTACAGTTCTATGAATATAAAAGAAAACAGTAGCTTAACCTCATTCATCATTCTTAAACTACTTTGAATTATCTTTCACTGCTGAGGAAAGCATAAGGCTGATTTTCTCAGAGAATCTAAAAACGCAGGAGTCTATTATTACATGAGCAGAGAATTTACTCCAGTTACTCTAATAACATACAGAGAGTAGGGAGATCTGTCCTTCAGTTTATTTTCAGTAAGATTTTGTGTATTTTTAAAGCTGTTGTAAATTTGTCAAAATATGTTTTTAAGAAATGGTGAAATTGAAATGCAGACTATAAGGGAGTATTTTTATTAAAACTACACAAAAAATGAATTGTAGGTTAAAAGAGGCAGGAGCAAAATACAACTTCTATAAACCGGAAAAACTCTAGGTCAGTTCAGAGAGTTTTTGCTTTTTTTTAGGTTTTCCTCAAGTCTGTAATTTGGCTGAGGCTAGTTAGGGATTTTCTTTTCTTGTCTACTCATGAATGTCATCAAGCATTTTCCTTTAACTTCAAAAAAAAAAAGGGAGAGGGTGCAGCTTAAAACCTTCATATTGTTGGAGAAAATGGTTTGTTAGCCCATCAAACAGACAAGTCCATTAAGAAGGTTAACTGCCACGTTTTGACTGTTCAAGGTATGTCCAGTCTGAGTATTTTTTCCCATTATTTTGTGAAATAAAGGGGGCACCAAAATCTTTCCTGAGGGAGAAAATAAGGTGCAACATTCCTTAAGATGGTGAGGGAAAGAGCAAGGATGAGTAAGAGGATGCAAAGCTCCATGAGAGAATTTGTTTCCAGTGTCAGAGTGCCCGTGACAGGTAAGGAGTGAGGTCAGAGCTATTCTTGCAGGGGGTGCTGGGCACAGGTGTGTGGGTGCAATGCTAACTGGTTTTCACTTGGTGACTGGTATTGCTCCTTAATTACTTAACCAAAATCTTAACCAAATTGTTCTTAACCAAATCATTCTCCCTTGAAAACTGGCGTCCCTTTGCTTTTTTCCAATGGCTTTCCTATTGCTTTTGGAGGCACTTTATGCCTCAGCCACAGCTGTGAAATCTCTTGTGAAATTTCACATTCTGGGGTTTTTGTATCATAAAAAGCTGTGTAAGAATTCCTTTGTTACTACCTTACCTAGAATTCCTTGTATTTTCGAAACTCCATGAATAAGCTCACTCCATCCCATAAAGACTGGAAATTTTCAGCGCCTTTTTTTTGCCCTGGAGTAATACATAAGCTAATTGGAGAATTATTCATTGATTTAAAAGTAGAGGAATAAGATGTTTGATGTAGTCGTGGATGCTGCTACTGTATTGCCTGTATTTGTTTTGCTCATTACTTCTACTCTCATTAGGCTTTTCTCCATTTTCTCATGCTTTACTTAGACCTTTTTCCATTTTTTCCCTGGCCCTTTTGAACTTCATTCTCTATTGCATGCAGTGTTAGCCATTTAGAAAAGTATAATGCCACAAATACATAAAAAATTTACTATATAGCGCTTGCATAATACATCAAAAAATAATCTTTAAAGGATAACTTGGCTGAAGGAACAGTGTGTGTTCGCACCTACAGTAAAGAACAAGCGTGCAGCATGCTGCTTGCCTTCTCCTTACCGCAGAATAATGACTTACAGGACAACTGCAAATTTAATGAGGTTAATCAGTCTTACATTTGTTAACATTTCTTCCTGATCGCCTTCTTGTTGCACTGCCTTTGTTAGGAAGAAGCATTGGTAGAGTTTTACACGTTTCTGAATGTAGATGAAGAGGTCTTGTGTCTGCCAATGTGCCCTCAGAGGAGCCACAGTGGTATTAAGTAACAGCAGAAAAAGTAAAAAGGGGTCAACATCCAGCAGAGAATTGGATACCGTAGTCCTCTGTGTGCCTGTAGGGAATGCCAAGAGTTGGTATTTCAGCCTCAGTCTTTTGACCATAAAGGCTCATGCGGATGTTCACTGTGAGAGCTGTGCACTGCTCAGCCAGTTTATCCGTCACTTCCACCGAGGCAGGGCTGTTACAAGAGAGATGCATCTCACTGTGCCCTGCCTTTCCCCAGCACTGCGCGAGTGCAGAGCTGGGCGTGTTACGCTGCTGTGCATTTTGGTGGTTGTTGCTCTACTGATGTTTCAAACAAGATAAGCAGGAGGCCTGGTCAGCTGTTCCTGCACACTGAGCGTTCACAATGGCTGCTTGAACCCCGTGTTTCATCTGCCAATGCTGCTTTAGGGGCCGTAAGCAAAGAGAACCCCTCAGCATTCAATGAACTGAAAGAGCCTCTCCTGGCTATAAACAGAGCCCAGAGGGAATAACTTCATTACACCAATTAGCTTTTGCAAATACTTTCCTCCTTTCCTCCTTCATCTTCTTCCTGGTTTTCAATTATTAGTGAAAACCAGTTATAAGTGAATGTCCTTATGTGAAATTGTGAAGTGTCCCAGTTTTTCATTTGATAAATTAGAGACACAATGAGAAGTGCTCAAATAGTCAACTTGGAAAAAATAGTGTAGTCCAGCAGGAAGAAAGATCCACTGACAGTTAGGTGGCTGACAGCAATCTTGTGTTTTGCTGTTTCAGTTCTAGTGAGAATGCCCTCCTCCCTCTCACACCACCACCCCTGACTGCTAGGAGTTTAAACACACTTCTTCACAGAAATGCATGCCAACACATCTCTTTTAAACTGTCCTCCCCTTCCCATCTCCCAGGTGCCCTTCCTAAAAGAAAAGATGATCATGTCTTCCTATTCCCTTTTAAAAATGGCATTTCATGCCCCAATTCTGGTGTCTGTATGTACACCTTGAGAAGCAGGCTTAAGTAACTGATAGGGTTCAGGTGGCCTTCTCATGGTCCTGTCTGTCTGTTAACCTGTGTTCACAGACTTCAGTTTCTGGGGATGTCTATGGTGGACAGAAAGTTGTGTTAATTTGTGGGTTGAAATAGGCAACTGAAAAGTTGGTGTATTAGATCGGATTATGCTGGGGGTGCAGACAGCCTTTGTGGCCTCCCATGAGGAAGGAAGACTTAAGTGATGACTACCTGGAATAGAATGCTCACTTTTAATGAATATGCTTCCTTTGTTCAGGCCGTGAGGTTGGATATCTGTTCCATAGGCTCTGGTTCTTTGATTAGATTCACAAGGTCCCTTCTTCTGCCATACACTTCATTATGAGTCACCAGAAATGGGACACGAAAGTGCTTAAGAAAAAATTGAAAGCAAGTGACTTACTTGATCAGTGATTGAAATGAGAAACTGAAAATACACATTTGGGGGAAAAAAGTCCCTTTGCAACTCTGTTCCTTCCTGTGCTCTCTTCTTTGCTCAGAAAAAAACCTTGTTACACCTCTTTGTAGAAGAGATGCGGTGCATCAGGCTGTTTTGATCACTGTACTTGTTTGAACCACGAATTCTTCGAGATGTCATCCACAAGTGCTTTGCAGCCCATCATTTTCTGCAGATTGTGTGCATTTTGTGATTATGGATGTGAGGAGAAACTGTGAGGATGGCTCCTTGTTAAAGCCATGCCAGGGAAGGACATGCTCTTTGTGGAAGGAACCTCAGGCTGAGTTCATCCCCATGCATGCAGAGTTGGTTTGTTTGTTTTATTTTGCAAAGAAATTCTTTCCTCCCACTTCATTTTTAGCTCTCTATTTACAGAGGTACAGATGTGCTGGAGAAGTGTATTTCAGTTTTCCACACATTTATAAGCACACACACTTGCATGCAGTCTTCTATTTTCATTCTCTTGTTACGCAAGGGTTTAAAATTAGTTGTATTTGTGAATTAATATAGTTCATTGGAATAAATTTCAGCTATTTTTACTCTGTAATGAGCTTTATCACCATGCTATCTGAATAGCTCAGCAACACTATTTTTCCTCTGTACCCTGTTAACAGAATAAAATATTCATAGTCTTGATGATGTGAAATCTGGCTGGGAGAAAAAATGGTGTGTGGTAAATTAACCAAGATTCTCTGCTGATATTTGGTGTAATACAACGCCAGCAAAGAGGAAAAATGTCTGGGTTTTGATAGTACCTCGTGACAGGCACTTCAAAAGGTGGGATTACAAAAACCAGCATTGCTAGTGTGTATTCTGGTGTCTATTCTGAGGTTTTATACTCACAATTCTACTTTCCTTTCCAGGAGTAAGTGAAGCAGAAGCTTTACTAGAACACCGTGCATGTCGAGATGAGGCTCTGCCTCGGGATGCCAGGAAGGCGGGTGGAGCATCCTGTGGTCTGTGAGTCTCTGATTACCACTGCGGTAAAGCGCAAGGCTGGATTTAGTGCACAGAACTTCTACCCAAGACTCGAGGTCTGCCTCATTTTGGTTGCATATATAATCAAAAACTTTCTTTGTTTCACAGTATTTATAGGAAGGCTTTATTTCCTTAATTGCAGTTTCACTGTAGTTTATAAAGAAGCATGAAGACTCATTGTTTTTATGATCTGTATATCATGCATTAGTCAAGGGAGAGTGAGCTTCAAGGTTAGTTGCATGGCAGTTGACATCAGTCTGTGAAATTCTCATTTTGAATGACAGCTTTAATTTGCACTTTAACCCTACTGTTGGCTTTAACTTAGTCTTATTCCTTGTTCCTAATAAGTCCAGTCTCTTCTTTTTCATGGAAGACCGTTATAATCTCTTTTTATAATACTAATTTAAGGGGGGAGGAGGGACCCTCATATCTATGGAGGGCCCTTCTTATTTTCTTGAGAAGCTTTCAGCTTGTTCTGAATTATATGTGAAATATTTAGTTCCTTATCAATCAGTGTTTCAGAAGAAGATTCCACAAATCTTGTAGACTATTCTTGTGGAATTGTCAGAAAGAAAAAAGGCTGTAATATGTTTTAAATGTATTGTTTTCATTTTCATTGAATGTTTCTCCTGTTAAAAGATAGAAGTGCTCATTTTCTCTTCCATACAATATTCATTATTGCCCGTGTTCAGGGCTAAGTGCTTTTCTATTCATCTCTTCTGTAAACATTTCTTTAGAATTTCACTTCAGAAGAAAAGCCTTCACAGCCTATAATCATATTCATTGCCTCTCCTTTCTCTCTCACACTGTTCCCTGTGATTCTAAGCCGTTCTCTGGGGCCATCAAACACAGCATCCCTGTTGACGGGACCATACCACTAATTTTCAAAATGTCATTGTGTTTTCTGTTTTGTTTTGTGTTTGTTGGATTGTTTTTTGCTTTTCCTTGTGCTTTGGAACAGTCTGTGTGTTTGCTTCTTGACAGCCACTGAGCTGTCCACAGTGATGCTCTGGTCTTTCTTCCACAACTAGTACACCAAACTTGTATGAATAATTCACAAGATTTCTTCTAATGCCCATTACTCCGTTCTTGTCAACAAAGACTTTCGGCTGTCAATGTTTTGTACTTTCAATTAATTCAAGTTCTTTAGTTTTCTGTTCACTTTTGTTTCAAGTAAGCTGAGTGATAGCTGGCTGCACTGTACAGTGCCAGAACATGGGTTTGGGACTGTTTCACTGTTAACCTTTTGCCACACAGAATATTGACCACATCTGTGTAAGCTGTCTAGCACCACGTCTCCAATCACTGATCTCTTACCTCACAACTGGTTGCTTTTTTAATAGCCTCTTGTGCAGGACTTATTAAAGGCTTTTTGAAAGTCCAGACAAATCAGATCATTCCAAGCAGGTTCCTATAATTTTAATTGCATTTAAGTTAATACTTTTACTTTTTGCTGAATATCTATCACATATCTAAAAATTAGGTCAATCATTTCCCTAAAGACCTTTGATATACAACTGACTACTTGAATTAAAGGATTAAATTGCCGAAGAAAAGATGAAAATCTTTCCAAGAGGATAATTCAAGGACTTTAGTTCAAATACATTTTAAACTCTATTTAAAGGGAGAGGAAATGAGTAAGATAAAGAGACTGGGTGTGAAAAATATTGTGAGTCCAGGTGGTTGAGCAGCTTCATTTGAAATTACTTGAGGAACAGCTTGAGTTTAATTTGTTCCATGCCAAGGACAAAAAAAAAAACCCAGTGAAATAAAATACTTTACTTATGGAAAACTATCTTAATCCCCTGAACTGCTTAGTTCAATCACGAGTAGATATTACAGAGCTGCTGTGTCCCCGACTTGCTACAGCAGGTGACAAAAGCAGGAGGAAGTGTGAAGACGGCATCACTCCCTGTGGATTTATTAATCCATGTGTTACCCCGGACGCCAAGATGCAGTGCCTGGCACACGGCACGGGGAGAATGTCACATGCACAAAGGCTTGAGAGCAAGGCAGAGGACAGCCCGCCACGCCTGCTTTGCCTGCTCTCTGCCTTCTGTCCTGAGCGCTTGAGCGGCCCCTCCCACGCATGGAAGCAGTGGCAGGACCAGGGGACCGGCCTGCAGCCGGGGAAAGCTGATGGGGAGAAGGGCAATGTCCCGGAAACAGCCTGATGCTGGAGCTGAGAGTCCTCCTCAGGTCCCACCTGGTGCAGGGACCCCGGGAGGCTGACACGAGCTCAATACAGGCACAGGAAACAATCTCCTGGGCTACAGACTTCCTTGTTGGAGACAGCACTGCATAGAACGTGCTCTCTTTGGGTTACACACATGCTTTTCGAGCACACGCTCTCTGCCAGAGGAGCTTAGAGCTGGACAGCCAGGGTTGGCTTCGTCTTCCCAATCTGGTCTGCGGAGCCCTCGCTCCCTTCTCTGCACAGAATTGAAAGCAGTGAGTGACAAAGCTGCAGAGAGTTCTTGCAAAAATTGGGTATTTCTTGCCCATTTAGAGTCCCTCGTTCTACTGCAAAGAAAGAACGAATGCAAGTTCTTAGGAGGAGACCATCTCCCCACTACAGTTGCTGTCTTGAAGGTTTTAAGCTCCGAAGGGAATTGGTAGAGGTTACACGGTTTTGTGGGATGATGGTTGGCAGAGGAGACAGTCTTATTTCCTTTGCGGAGACACAGCAACCTGTCTCTGCCATGCAGTTGCCAGATTCCGACATATTTTCGAAAGAGGTGATTTCCTGTGTGTCTACTGGGAAAAAAATATGAAAATTTGTCCCTAATGAGCTAAAAATTGTGAGAGAGAGGGACTTTGTGTAGGTGTAGATCTGAGCAGTACATCATTTAGTCTTCCTCTCATTCTGATCCCAGAATTAATTCATTTGTTTCTGTGGTTCTTTCCAGCAGGGATTTCTCGTTATAAAAAAGTGAGACTACCCATTGTCTTGATTCTTTTCTGTTTGTCCATGCCGTGCAAAGGTAAAAAAAAAAAGAAAAAAATTAAAAATCCTACTGTTTTAATATACCCGCATAGTTTAGTATAAGAAAGGTTGTTTTTCATTTCTGCTGAATGCTGCTGTAGCCGTGACTGCTGATGTCCTGATCAACTTAGTCTTTCATTTCACCTTTACAATGAGGTTGGAGGGAAGAGGGAAAGACTGAATGCATATGAATCATTTGGTAAAAGATCCTGTAGGTTAATAGCTCATTACCTTAAGTCATTCAAATTCCATCCAATTCATTTCTCAGCATAATTACAGAGCGGACCAACTTTGATAAAACCTCCCTAATATATAAAGTGCATTTGTTGTTCTGTAGATAAATGTGCATCTGCACACTGAAGCATTTTCTTATCTGTGTGGAGTGCAGAGTATTCATTAGTGTTCCCCTTGGAGCTTCCATCAAATGGACATGGTAGGAGCTCAGGGGGAATTTCCTTCCCCCTTCTAGCACAGGCAGTAAGTCTGCTACCCAAATCTGCATATCCTCCAAAACCTAAACTAGACCTTGAACAGCCCCCAGAGGTCCCTCTGCCTTACTGTTATCTGTGGGACTGCTGCTGTGTTTCCTTACAGCCTGTCATTGGTACTCACAGCACCCAGGAGACAAACGAGTTCTACGGCCAGCAGAGGCTTCACCAAGTAGAGCCCTCCCAATGTGTTTGTCACTAGTTCTGAGGAAGCACAGAGCCTGGCACTGTGATAAAGCAGCGCCTCAGGCCTGCCTGCCCCGCAGAGATCCTGACCACAGGGGTGGCTCAGCCCCATCTCCCACAGCCATGGGAAAGGTTTCTCAGAGCCCACCTTCCCGCTGCTCCCGAGAAGCTGCTGCTCTCTGAGGAGCTTGGTGTGGGAACAAACCCGCCGGTATAAGACTAGGTGTGGATTTTTTTGTGGCTGTAGCCGAAGCAATTCTCTTCTGAGATTTGAGAGTTTCCTGTTCTGCTCTTTCTTTTGACAGTGCTGAAGCTACTCTTTTTCTGTGCATGCTAAGCCTCCTCAGAGGGAGAAGGCAGATCTCATGGCAGTGCACTTTTTACATTGCACATGAGGTTTGATTTGCTTCTCTGTGGTTATACCAGATGCAATTTTGTTTGCAGGATACTATTTTAGAGGCGGTTCTTTTTCTGGGACTGCGTAATCATATGAAGGCAGCTTTTGATCTGTTTAGTATATAATTAAGCTCTATCTATTGCTGTCTTTTTTTGACAGAATGGCGAGTAAATGAATGAATGAAAATGTGCTGGGGAAAAAACCAACTTTTTTCAGTTGAGTTATAAACCCTAAGAAAATCAGATGTAGAAATGAAATTTTGATATAATTTCTATTATTCTTCTAAAATCTTAATGTACAGTATCCATCCATACAATCTAAAGAAAGAATAAATATTTAAAAATCATTGTGGGTCTTAGTGGCAAATACAGTAATTCTAGGCCTGTAATTTTGTAAGGCTGTGGAGTTGTATGTTTAATAAGCAGCTATTTAAATATACATTATGCTGGGTCTTTGAAATACATGAAATATATATTACAGAGCTGCGTATTAAAATTAATCTTTAAAATGAGCTAGCAGTTAAGTTGGGGAATTTAAGTTTCCCAAAGTTACTTTACTGTGTTACCTGCCAATTCAGTAATCACAATATTACTCTTTAACCAGTAGAACAACTCAGCCTCAACACTATGCATGAAATCCCTGTGTATTTTAAAAATGTTATATCCACATAATGTATCCATCACTCCCACTAGTTAAACAGAAGTAACTTCCTGCAGCTCGAATGTATGTAGGCAAGCATAAAATGCCACTGAAAGTAAGAAATCAGAATAATCTAAATCTTGTGTACTGTTTGTTTCTCTTCCTGTGCTGTTCCTATGGCACAAGCCTGCTCTAGAAGGTGTCCAATTACTGTGCCTCAAGACTGATCCATATGACTCATCCAGTGTGTCAAGAGGCATCCACCCTATTGATGCAATTTCTCACATCTCTGCTGAAATTAACCAAGCACAGCTGCAGCTTGTCCTTTAAATATTCTTACACCTGGTTTCCAGTCAGATTTTGTATGGATGTAACTATTTCAGTTGGTTTGGATTTTGTCCTGTACTTTTTCTGAGTTATCTCTTGACAGAAAAAGGGGAAAAAAGTTTTAGTATGGAAAAGGAAATGTTTTCATATGAGAGGGAAGTTTCGATATGTTGTCTCTCTGCCGGTGGAGGGAAAAAAATCAAACCAATAAACCTGTAGTCAAATACTTAAAAATTTTCAGAACTTATAGTATGGCCCACACTGTCCAATAACACAGGCATTGTTGTACAAGCTTTTAGTGCAGAGCTGATGTGTATACATTTATCCTTTTAAGTAAATGCTCTTGTGCTGCCTTCCTACACTGAAATATATTGTAGTACCAGCATAAGGCACCTAACATGTGTCTGCTTTCTGCTTTCAGACTAGTTTATGGCATGCTGTACTACCTCAGTGAAGTAACTAGCTCGTGTCATCTGTCTTGCCAAACTTGCACTGGTCTTATTTAAGACAGAGCTGCAGTTGGAGCCAAATCCTATTCTTTCTGTCACTAGGGTAATTCCCCTTGGGCATTAATTAGAAGGGTTATTATTTATTTTATAATTCTGGATGATGCATTGAGATTTCATACTGAATAGCATTAATTCAAGTACTTGCAATCAAGGACACAATGCATTTTTATAATGCTTTCTTTGATTCTCATTGTCCAGAGAAGGTCTTGAGGCTGTTGTAAAGTGCCTTCCCACCATCACCCTTTTTATTTTACTCCACACTAACTTTTACAAGGTAAGCTTTGGCTATGCAAAGAATAAAATTCTGGTTATCCTTGGTACCTTTTTCAATCCACAGCCCAAGACAGAAGATGACTAGTTTCCCATGTGATCTAAACCAGTAGCACTTACATTGGATTTTGTATTTCATAGTTTTCCATCAGGGGAAAAGTGCCAAAATTATGCTGCATATGCTTGGCTTCTTGTCTGCCCTTGAAGTGGCAAATCTCTGGGAGAAGAGACTGCCCTTAGCCAAAAAATGATCTTTTCAAATCAGATTTTCTTGGAATTGTAGTTTGTTGCACCATTTTTATACAAATATAAAAATTTTCAATATATAAACAGCCTTGCTTTTTATTTGGTGACACCAAAATAACAAATGCATTAGTTCAAATGCCTTACAGTACCCTTCTCACAGTTCCTCATCTCCTATGCTGTGCAGGTAGTATTCTTTTTAAAAACAGATGGGAACTCAGGAGGTGACTCTGATCTTTCACCTGTACTTTAAAGAGATACTGCATAGCCCTTATCTGGAAACCCCTGGTGATTTTTAATGGAGTCGGGTTTAGGAACACTGAGGGAAGGAAATATTCTAATTGGTTTTGTTTTTCAGCTGAAGAACAGTTTGTTTATATGTTAAATGAAGTAGTGAAAACAAATAGCATGCCATCTGGCTGGCCTACCTGGGTACTTTACCAGGAGGTTTTCAGATATTCTCTCTGCCAGTTTTCAACTTCTTAGGTCCCATGTTACTGACGTACTTTCTGTACATAGTTGTTCTTTCCTGTTTAGGAATTATCTTGTTCCTTGAACTGAATTAGATTTTTTAAAATCTTACACTCTTTCGCAAAGATTTCCCCTGTCTGTGGTTTGAATTATTTATCCTCTAAATTAAAAAATCTCTAGTGTTTCCAGCATTCACAGTTATACAGAGAAATAGTCCTCCATGTTATCTGTGAAGCTGATAGTCTCAGGGGGCAGCATAACATTGATGTACCAGTGAGCTCTCATTCTTGGAACAGATTGTGACTGAAAGGAAGGGTTTAGCAGCTTTTCTAGTGCTTGGAAAGATGTCATATGTTTTTCTTTAGATCACTTTTTCTCTGCTTCACTTAAAGCAAGAACATCCTGCAAAAAATAAAAACATTTAACATAGCTGGGAAAGTAATGGAGTACAGATAAAAGTAATTTCATAAAACCAAAATATTGCTGAATGCAACTTTAAATATTGTTTTTTCTTAGTATGAAACAAACATATGTTTACAAATATCCTTGAAAATAACTGTGAGCATATAAATGACAACAAATTTGTGAAGAAGCATTCATATGTGTTTCTGGTTAATCTATTTGTTGTTTGTGAAGAAGGTGCACATACAACTTTAATCACAACTTAGAGATGTGGTTCTCTGAGCATGACGTAGATATTAAAGAGAATTCCTTGTGCCAAACAGCTTACAATCTAAATCCATGTAATTTTTCTCAACATGCAATCAGGAAATAGAAATGCTATCATGGGAATTAACTGATCTGTCACACAGTACAAATAACATAGTTATGTAAGATTGAATGGTTGGCAGATGTTTATATGAGTATACTTTATGAACTAACTTATCAAATAATTTGGAATAATGCAGATAATTTGTAGGCACCCTTCCCATCTGATACTGAGCATTCTAAATATAGCTAGCAGACACAAGTTTAAAAAAAGGGATAACTTTGAGCCATTAAGAAGTCAAGTGGGACACTTAAACACCCTTTAAAAACCCCGGGAAATTGGAAATCTGTGGACAAAAATAAAGAGCAGTAAAAGTTAATAGCAAATGTCAAAAAGCATCTCAAGTAATTCCATCAAATATAGATGCAAGGTAAAAAAAGAACAAAGACCCCAAATCACTGTCCTTCTTAAAAAATAAAGATAGATTGGTTAGCAAGTAGCAGGTTGGCTAAGTAGTTGCTTTGTCTGTTTATACAGGGGAGGCAGATGGAGATCTGCTAAATCTGGGATTGTTTCCCCAGAGGCAGTAACAGGGAAGCTGGAAAATGTACAGGCATATAAGATATCTGGTTATAAAATGTCAGATTTCCTTAGAGGAACCAAAACTAAAGACATGCATACAGATGTGAATTTTAAATTGAGTAAGGGAATCAATGAAGTTTCAAAAGTCTTAAAAAAATACTCAACCCAGAAACAACTCTAAAGAATTCCTTTATGGTAAAAAAACAAACCAAAAATCCCCCAATGAACAGGTGACAAACAAAGAATTGCATGCCAGTGGGAAAAATTCTAACAAAGTCTTTTGAAGAAAGGTTGTAAGAAAATACCAAAATCTCAGTTTGGTAAGGATATGGGACATGGATTCAGGCACAGAAGATCTCAATTCAGTCATCAGAGGGACTTCCTTCACCATACTTTTTCCATGCATAAAAGTTAGTTGTTAGATTTTTAGCTGTGTGTTATTAAAATTCTGTTTATCAGGCCTTAATTTTGAAGACCATGGAAATAAGTGGATATCTTCAGTGGAAAAAAAAAAAAACCAAACACAAAACCAAACACCTCTCAAGTTTCTTCTTCTCATGTACATGGTGACAAGGTTAGTACTGCCTTGGAATGGGTAGGGTGCAAAGCAAACACAGAGGCTGCCCGTATTCACTTAAAGCCAATATGACTTTAGACAATCTGGGGCAGCTACTCTGGGAAAGAAGATGTGTTGAGGTAATCACTTAGAAACATCTCCCATTATAAAAAAATTGGTTGTTAATGGAGGGAAAATATTGAAATTACTGTACCTGTAGTTTCTGTGTCTACATCTGGTCTCCCAATTTCTGAAGTGTCTTTTACTGAAACACTTCTCAGCAAAGCTAACATTTAATAGGTAACTACTGGAGAAGCCAACTGAAAAGAAGTCCTGGAAACACTTTGTTTATTTCCACAGAGGGATACTTGTGTAATGTGCCTTGAAAGTATTTATTCTTGTTGTTATTCCTTGCATTATTTGCCATATGGGATCACCAAAAAAGCAAATCAACATTTGGAGCATTAGGATACTGTTTTCATATTTTGCATAGACCACGAACAAACAAACAAACAAGAAGTCTGTAGTCATACCTCAGATGCCCTGTGGTGCTTAGAGGCAGCTTATTTTTGAAATGGATGATAGTAAAACAATATTGAACCTTAATTCTCAAAAAAGGTGTAACAGTCAAATAAAGGAAGACTTCCTTGAAATAAGTGGTAGGCCTTCCATATATATAAAAAATAGCTTAGTGTGGAGAACACAGCAGTTTCCTTGTTTGCTGGGGACAGAGAAAAATTTACTTACATTTCTGGCACTATGTCTCTTACAGCGTGAGTCACGAATGTGGGGGTTGCTTGAGGCTTACCAGTGGTGACCTCTCCTCATAAAATGACATCAAATGTCACCCAGATGTAATATTACTGTTCCCTTTCGTAAGAAAATATTTCCCAGCTCTTGGGACATCCTGAATTGATGTTGGGTTGCAGGCATCCCTAAGAGGTTTGTTTGCATGCACCATTCCGTATGGATCTACTCTTTCCAGTGACAAACTTGTGTCACATTAAACTTATGTTCAGTGACAGATGTTTTAGAAAAGCCATTTAAGTTTGTTTTGGTAGAGCCAAATTTAAAGTTCTGAAAAAACTGAAGTGATAAAATGCAATTCTAATTCATACTCAGCATGTCTTCTTCATACCCTGCATATTCTTACTCAGGATAAGATCCCACCTCTGTCTGGTTTTATATGTTGGTTTATGCAGCTTTCCAGCAGAAATGCATCAAAAACCTCTCCTTTCCATGAGGTTCCTCTAAATTTACAGACCTGGTATCTCCTTCTAAGGTCTCCCAGGCTAAATGCTCTTCCTGTCGCTCACACCACTTTTGAAGTTGTTTTGATATTCTACAACTATTCTGTAATTTCATAACTTCTAGTGTGCTTTCAGCATTTGATAGAGATGAAATGTGACACTTTAATAATACAGACCACAGGTCATTTAAAATTTTCCACCTTTCACACTTACACAATCTCCTAGACCACAGGATTGGATAGGGAGCTGGAGTCAAGAATGGTGAGTTGGACTGTGGAAGACAACTGTGAAATGCATCATAAAGATGTGTACAATTTTGGGTTAAACATTGCTGTTTCTGAGGAGAACAGGCCTTTCAAAGACAGACCCAAGACATACTTTGACATCGAATGTTCGAAACCATAGACAATTATCACCCGCCATTAACATCTCTCCGTAGGAAGCTGATGGTTAGAACTCACTGAAATATTTTTTTGTTTGTTTTGTTTTGTTTTGTTTTGTTTTGTTATCATGAGCCACTGAAATGTACTTGTTCTTGTTCTGAAGAATGCTATAGTATTCACAGGGTTCTTATACATTTTCATACTGACAGCAAATATGGTGCATAGTCATTTGCAGACCACCTTTCTATTTGAGATGGAATAACATCTCTGTGGCAACTACAACAGCTGCTTATGTAAGTAAAATAATACTGCCTAGATATAATATGCTTAGTTCTTTACAATAGGACTTGAAAGTTGGATATGAAGAGAAAATTGCTGAGTTTTTGTCCAGTCAGAGATATTTTGAGATTTCTGAATATGTTTTGGAGACTGTTTTGCTAGTTTACTGCACGTCTGTCTTGAAAAGGGCTAAAAGATAGACAAAAGATAATCGAATATGAAAATGTTGGATATTGCTAATGTGCAATCATACATGTATGTGCCTTTTCAAGATAATCAGTTTGATCAATTTATTGTCTGACTGATCCCAAACCCTGTCTGTCTATTTTTGTTGTTGTTGTTTGTTGCTGAAGCAGACGTGTACACTCAAAATTCCTCTACCACTGGTCCAACATTCCCAGTTTCAGTAGTGGATTTTTCCTACCATGCCATCTATTCTGCTGCTACAGATTCAGACAAACTCAGGACTTCTGGGGAAAAAAAAAAAGTGTCCTGTTTTCAGCTTCTCTTTCTCGCTGTAGATCAGCAAATCTTTCAAAAACACGTAGGTATGCTTTAGAGTTCAGATGTCTTCTGAGCAAGAAGTTTTAACACCAGAAGAAGGGTTATATTCATGTTTTTATGGGATGATTAATTCAAACTCTCAGAATTTCCTGTCCTGAATGCTAAAAGAACTTATTGAACATAAAACTGTAAACAAGGTATGATGCAATTCTTAACGGTATTAAGTATCACTGCTCTTCTCCAAAAGCTGAAATTAAAGTTCAGCAAGAAGTTTTTCTCTAATGTTAAATGTTCTTGTTTTCCTTCCTGCAGAAGAATAACAAATTAAATACTGCAGGATTACCCATGTTTGTATCACATTCTCCAGGAGCAATGTTCGAACTAGAAAAGCTAACTCAAAATGTAAAAATGCTTATACTTAAGTTTGCATTGATTTTGATGTTTCTACCGTCAGTATTATTATTTTTCTCTTAAGTACTTACAAAACCTGACGTTTTCTAGTGTAATGTTTATATTTAGGATGCCGTTTTACATTTTACAAAACAGAACTGCGGAGTAGCGGCTATTGTTTTGAAGCCCTCACAGGTGGGCTGGCAAAGCCAGAGGGCTGGGAGGCTCGCTCGATGTTTGTGTGAATTTAGGGAACAAAGCAAACCCTGTCGACCAGGAGCTGAAGGAATAAGGAAAGCAGACGACACGGCGGTGTTCCAACTGGGTGTTAGGGGATTGTTTCCCACGGCTGTCGCCTCTGGGACGATGCTGTGCTGCCTGTGGCACGCCAAGTCCCAGCGGCTCCGGGGAACACTGAGGTAACCGCGGCCGGCCGGCTGGGATCGCCCGGGGCAAGCAGCCGCGCTGGGCCGGTGGAGGCCCNGGGGGCCGGCCACGGACGGACAGACAGAGAGAAGGACGGGCGCGTCGGGAGAGCCGCAGGGCTCCGGCGGAGTTGCGCCGCGCTCGCCTCGGTCCGACAGGAGCGGGGCTGCGGCTCACGCCCGCCCGCCGGTGCCGCGCTGCCTCCCTGCATCCCTCCTTCCCTCCGGGCGGCAGCTGAGGTGAGCGGCGGGCGGCGG